>WHPX01000789.1:0-65167 GCA_011057435.1 Actinia equina | reverse complement strand
TAAATTTTGTCCTTACATCTGCAAGGGAATTCTTCCAAAAGTCTTCCAATGTCGTATAAGTTTTCTTCACGCGGCCCAAACGGTTGGGTAGGTATCTGAAAGTTCAAGTATTGATATAGTTATGGGATTGACTTTGACTGATATGTACTAAATATGCCTTACTAACCATAGGTAGAGGATGACCATCAGCCTGAACTTCGCTTCTGACATACGGTCTAATACAGAATAGTATGACAACAGCAATGATTATTGCTAATCCTACCGGGAGAACGATGGTGAGCATCACTTGTTTCATCATGATATCTGTATACAAAAAGAGAAGTTAGTAATAATTAGCAATATTCATTATATGTATGAACTTCACTTTCTCTCACTAAAAGTCGATAGCATCTGACCTGGAGTATCCACTTCTAGTGTCTTGTACTTGATACTCCCTTCCGCATTCATTGAAACAGTACGGTGTGACGCCACCTGTACGAAATAAAACTGACCAGGGTCCAGTCCTGTTACTACACCTTTCATTGTACCATCCTTATCTTTCACGGTTTCCACAGTTTTGTAGGCATCATCGCTTTTACCGTGTTTTTTGTATCGGATGCTATAAGAAACAATCTCGTATTGCTTGAAGAATGTTGGACGAACCAACGATAAGACGGCGTATTTAGGCTGCTTGGAAACTATCTGGACATTAGGTGGAGGTGGAGCACCTGCAGACAAACAACATGCATTCGGTCACTGTTTGTTGCATACCATGTATCGTTGTATCTATAAGACATCAGCTATCATATATACCTTGAACAATAATCTCGCCTACGGGAATCTGACCAAGATAACCATCTTTTGTCTCTATTATCATTGTATACAAGATTTCATTTTCTGCGTCTTCACGTTCAGCGCCTGAACGAATGGTAGCTATAACCATCAACGTTGCCATGACACTTCCTTTCCTTTATAAATGATTGAACAATATTGAATGAGTCACAATACACTATCATTCAGTAGAATACATTAGGGTAGCAGCACACATTGTCTTCTAGATGCCGTATTCAAGGTACGGATGTGCCGTGTCTGAACATCTTCTTTGGATAAGTAGTAACCATCCCTACCGACCGTTACCATGCTGTTTGACACCTAAAATGGTTGGATTCTTATAGGTTTCTTCCTCGACTAGCTGAATGAAATGAACTTTATACTTGTTTACTTATTTTGCTTTGTGTTCCTTTGCTGTTAAATTGTAAGAAAGTTGAAGGGTTTTCAAAACAACGATTTGTATTTATTCCATTAACGGCCGTCCCATACTTGGCTCTGAAGATACCAACAATTACGTCATTAATATTCAACCGCCTCTTAGGCCCCGCCCACACTAATGCGTTTTCGAAAGGCTCCGTTTTTGTCTTACCGAAAAGGCATTCGCGTCCACACTAGCGTTTTCATAGCGTTTTTGACCATCCACACTAAAACGCTTGAAAACGCATACACGACTCGTTGTGACGTAGCGCATCAATCAGCGCATGCTTGAAAGAGGCGTGTCTGCGATCTTTGTGGCATTTCCCGCCGGCGCGGTTTTCAAACAAATCGACAACACGTTTGAAATAGCTTTATTAAGGAAGACCGAGACATTCTAAAGTTCTCTTTCCACTCTTCTGGGACCACAATTTCAGAAACAAAATTGTCCCACCAGGCGCTCGTTCGAACTGGTCGAGTCCAAAATCTTCTTGGCCTTTGATAAGGCGTTTTTGCCCGAGTTTTACGATATGAGAAGAACTTGAAAGGACTAATGTCCTTAGAGCAGCATCCCTTCTTAAGGTTAAATAAAGCCAGGTTAAGCTCCAAAAACGCGATTCAATTCGCCAGTAGCCAAAGCACAAGTTTGTTTATATTCGCCATGTTTGATTTCATATGGACGAGAAGACTGGATCAGAGCTCAGGGGAAGCGAGTGACGTCAGCGTTTTCGAAAGGCTCCGTTTTCGACTGTCCACACTAAAACGATAGATCTCCGTTTTCAAATGTCTCCACTTTCGAGAGCGTTTTCGATGAAAACGAGCGTTTTAGTGTGGACGGAAGGCCAAATCGAATTTGATTACTATACATTTTATGCTTTAAAAGTATAACGTTCATGATTCAAACAATCAAAAAACTCTATAAAAATCCAACCACGTTAAACGAGTAATGCCTTTGCATGGACTCAGTCAGTCCAATAATGTCAAATGTACTCTAAGTAAATTTTAATACCTAAAATTTTGGATAATAACATCTTGTATCCTTGCCTTTGCTGTATTACTATACAAACGTAACACCTAAAAAGAAACAAGAAACACTGAGTGATGATGTAGATGATGGCTAGTAAACACTAGCGTGGACTGCGTCGGTGTTTCTAATGAAACAGTTATCGTAGATTGATAACACTCCCCGCACCTCTCATGTTTACTTTTTACCTAAAATTCGGCACAAACCTAATAATCCTGGCCGTCCTATTGTATCAGCTTGTAGTTGTCCCACCGAACTTATTTCTAGCTTTCTTGACTCTCTTATGTCACCTATCGTTCAGACTCTACCCACCTACATTAAAGACACTAATCACGCCCTCAGGATCTTTAATGACTTTCATTTTCAAAATTCTCAATCCAAGTTTTTATTTACCATGGATGTTAAATCTTTATATACCGTCATTCCTAATGATGAAGGTCTCAATGCTCTCAAACATTTTTTTGATCGACGCACCGTTTTGGAACCTAGCACTCCTACTTTATTGCGTTTAGATGAACTTGTTCTCACCCTTAATTGTTTTTCCTTTGGCGACCGCTTTTTTCGACAGATCAACGGTGTAGCTATGGGCACCAAAATGGGACCTATCTATGCTAATTTATTTGTTTGCTACATCGAGCAAAAGATTTTTGATCTCTATCCAGGCATTAATACTACATTGATGATTGTATTGGTGCTACTACTTGTTCAAAACAAGACCTAGATTCTTTTATTCTCTATGTCAATTCTTTTCACCCAGCTCTTGAATTCACTTGGGACATTAGTGAAACTTCTGTCACATTTCTTGACATTTCTGTGAGTATTTCTGCTAATCATCTCAATACCACTATTCATTATAAGCCCACAGACTCTCATTCATATTTACTTTATTCCTCCTCACACCCTAAACACACTCTCAATTCTATTACTTTTTCGCAATTCTTACGTTTGCGCCGTCTTTGTAGTGACGACACTGATTTTTCTCATAAATGTCAAGAAATGCGTTCCTTTTTTCTTAATCGTGGTTACCCTATTACCATCATCGACCGTGCTATGCTTATAGCTTCTTCCATAGATCGTAACACTGCTCTCACCCCTAAATCAAGCAATTCTAACCTTAACCGCATTCCATTCACTATCACTTACCATCCTATTAACAACTCTATCAAACCTGTCATTAATCGTAACTTCAATTTACTCAACTCTGATCCCACCACGTCCAACATTTTCAAAGAACGCCCTCTTTTTTCGTTCAAAAGGGACCGTAATTTACGCTCTTTCTTAGTTAAAGGTGTACTTCCTTCTAATAAAGGACCCGGTACTTTTCGCTGCTCTCGCAAACGTTGCTACACTTGCCGCCGATTAGGTGATCGTTTTAGAGACCACCTTTACGACATTCGCAAGAAAGATTTATCTAAACCAGTTGCTCGGCACTTTACCTCTGCTAATCACTCTGAGCTTAATGCTATTGTTTTTGGTCTGTGTTTAACCCACGGCAGCAACAATCATCGTAAAACAAAAGAAATGCGCTTAATTCATTCACTTGGCACCGTTAATCCCCACGGGATGAACGAACGCTTCGCTCATAATTAAGTTATTTCTCACCTATTGTTGCTTTCGATCCTTTGTTTTCCTTTGTTTTATGGCTTGCTTTTTTCTTATTGGTTTGTTTTCTCTCTCTCCCCTACTATATAAACATCTCTCTCACTCTTACTTTCTATTGACTCCGACGAAGGACTAACGTCCGAAACGTCAGTTCCTATTTTCACTACGGTGTAAAACTTATCAATCTACGATAACTGAGTGATGATGGCTAATCTTCCAAATATCAGCAGCATATAACTGAGTAGATTATTTTTTCTCGTCTACCTTTATCACCCTGTCTATCATTAATGTGGATGTTACACCTTTATATCAAGCCAGCAGTAACTTGTAAGAAAACTAACAATACAGTACTGACCTCATCTTTGATACTTGAACTGAGGTTCTTGAATATAGAAGAGTCTTGCTCCAGTAGCTTATCATTGAAATGTTCGTTTGTAAGATTAAGCACAAAAACAACGTTTATCGTATCTGTCAGTTAAAAAAGAAAAAACATTATGACTGAGAAACTAATATAGCTATGCACAAACAACAAACAGGTAAAGATTCACAAATATTATCTAGTCCCTGACTATATTATCTGGTCTCTATGGGGTTTGTAGTTTCTTCTCCGCATTCACTATAGCGTAAATTCTCGGCAAGACCTATGTAATAATTGATACCCACAGATAGATATGTGTACTTTCTAGCAATATCTACCTTAGCTAGCTATCAAAAAGCAAGATATATTACCTTTACTAACAGTCATCGTGGTATTGGCCTCCGCTGAACCCAAACTGTTATTCAAGAAGCAAGTATATAAGCCACTGTCGTGGTAAAGAACGTGACTAAAAGTGAGGGAACCATTAAGATGTGGTACTATATATCTTTCATGAGGAGGTCCACTCAGAATATCACGAATTTTATGTCCTGGTTGTATGGTAGTCGTACGATCGTTTATCATCCATGTGACTGAAGGAGCAGGGAATCCAGTGTAGTTACAGTGCAGTACAGCAGCTTTATTTGGGGTTACAATGACGATTTGCTTGTGGTTAATGATCTTGGGTGGAGCTAAGGATCACAAACAAATAACGTCTTTACTGCAATGGGAAATATACAACAGACTTTCCTACCTAACGGTATAATTGTTAAACTCATAATAACTCACCACAAATGTTAGTAATATTAAATACTGCATTCTTGCCAATCCCTGCGGCTGTCCATGCCCTCAAGTAAACAGTGTAATCTGCGCATATTTTCATGTCCTTAATCTGCGTGCTGTTAGTACTGTTTGATACTGTCCCGTTCGTTACTATTTGGAACTGATTATCATACACGACATATCGATAACCAAGTAGGACGCCATTAGCTTTTTCGTTTGGTATTAACTGCCATTGAATCAGAAGACCAGAAGAAGAGATGAACTTTGCTGTAAGTCCACTTGCAGCACTTGGGGCTGTAAATATAACATCGAGGCTCATTATTGTAAAACCGGTTACAAAGAATCGGGAGTAACAAGATACGATAGAATATGGCAAAGTAGACTTTTGATAAGAAATGCAATTAGTACTCAAAGAAAGTATAACGTGAAGAGGTGCTAAAAAGGTGCATTTTTGACTTTTTGACCCCATACTCAAAATCCTAGATCATCCCATAGAATAAGCATACTGTATTAATCGAGGACACTGAAAAAAGTAGCGCAAAGCATTAAAACATTAATTTGTATTCTAATTAAAAGTCGGAAACTTATAATCTGGATCTGGAACAGCAATAGATTACAAACACTATATTCATGCAAACATGATTAATTCTTGACTAAATAGTGTTATTCTTATTGTATAATCAAATATATAGATAAATCGTTTCTCAAGAAATTTGCCACGCAGTCGTAAGACTGAATTACGCAAGCATGATAAGTTTAAATAAGAAAAGAAAAATTAAATATAGACATAACGATACAAGGGCTAATTATACATATTGAATCTATAGGCGTAATGGATTATATAATAGAGTGATGGATTAAAAAAGAGTGCTTTAAATCAGTGCTATTTAGTACTAATTAGTGGAACACTGTAACGTGATCTAGTCGATCTTCTGGTTAATATTTCACGGGAAATTAATCCTTGGACGAGAATAATTTTGGTCGACACCGTCAGTCCACTTACATTGTATTCTCAAACGTTTTTGTTAGACAATTACAAAGAAAAGCAAGAAGAGCCAGGAGATTCAGTTAGTGTAGAGACAAATGCTGACCATTATAATTAAATGGGTAATTGTAGTCTATGCATTGCTTTCTTAAGATGACTGTCGTACCTCCCTCTAGGGTTCTAATCGTTTTCCACGTTTTCTATAGTAGCAAGGGTTTGGTCAACGCCTTTACTGTTGTACGCAGCCACTCCTACTAAGTACTCCGTGTATGGATGAAGACCTGTTACATTTATCTTGGTCAAAGTAACATTCAATAACAGTGTCTTGTGCTTGCTCAAATAGTCACTCATATCTGCTTTCCTTAAATAATACACTCGATATCCCAACAACACGCCATTCTCTTTATCAGCAGGTATAGGATCCCATTTAAGATAGACACTGCAACAGTCTAGTGGTCTGATTTCGGTTATCTTTGGAAGTGCACTTGGTGCTGAAAGTATAATGAGATTCAAATGGAACATTCACATAGTATCATCTGATGGTAGATGTTAGTTACTTTACTGTAGGTATCTCTACTGAACATGGTAGGTGCTAGTTACTTTACTGTAGGTATCTCTACTGAACATGGTAGATGCTAGGTACTTTACTGTAGGTATCTCTACTGAACACGGTAAGTGCTAGTTACTTTACTGTAGGTATCTCTACTGAACATGGTAGGTGCTGGTTGCTTCACTGTAGGTATCTCTACTGAACACGGTAGGTGCTAGTTACTTTACTGTAGGTATCTCTACTGAACATGGTAGGTGCTAGTTACTTTACTGTAGGTATCTCTAATGAACATGGTAGGTGCTAGTTACTTTACTGTAGGTATCTCTACTGAACATGGTAGGTGCTAGTTACTTTACTGTAGGTATCTCTACTGAACATGGTAGGTGCTAGTTACTTTACTGTAGGTATCTCTACTGAACATGGTAGGTGCTAGTTACTTTACTGTAGGTATCTCTACTGAACATGGTAGGTGCTAGTTACTTTACTGTAGCTATCTACTGAATATGGTAGGCGCTAGTTACTTTACTGTAGCTATCTACTGAATATGCTAGGTGTAATATTGTTATATGGTTAAATATTGAATATAAGAAATACATCATTGAAAGCCAACGCTGTCAAGTTCGGATTCATTACAATAAGTTCGTTTATTATCGAATAATATTCATGTCATTGGGTTAATAATGTTATAAAGATTGAATACAGTGACAGATTGACTTACGAGCTTCGTCTGTCGTGGCTTGAACTTGAACGCTAAAATTGCTCATCCCATTGGAAGTATTTGCTTTGATCTTGACCAAGTATATTTTATAAGGCATTAGCCCGTCTATCAAAAGCGACGTTTGGTTTTCAGGAACAACCTTTGTACTCCATGCACCGACATCTTTTTTCTGGTAATACACGTGGTATGCAGAAATATTCGACATGGCGTCCCATTGTACTTTTATACTGTGGGGGCCATTCGAGGTAACATTGACCCCAGTCGGTGGATCTGGCACTGTAATTAAAAACACATAACAACAATACTGAAGTGGATGACAATTAACTGGGCTATCGGTACTCAGTGTGCATATAACAGTATACTTGATGGACAGATCATTTATTGAACGCCATCGTACTGCCTAAGATCACACATGGTCTATCTATATATGGTTCATCCAAACCTGAATTAACCAGTGTAATTTTTTTAAACTAGACTGTGCTATAAAGTACGTAAGTATATTTCTTATAAGATAGATATTTTTGAATTGCTCAAAAAATTTGACTGTAATAAGTTTCATAAGATAAAACTAAATTCTAACCATCCTTTGTTTGCACTTTAAACTAGGATTAAGAAGAGCTCTATTAATCTAAGAAACAATACTAGCCTTCTGCCTCGTGTAAATAACGAACGTTTTAAGAATAGTTTTATAAATGCGTTATATTTTAGTCATAGATTAGCCTTTAAATCGTATTGTAATGTTAATGTATTGTATGTATTTTTACAGATATGAATAAAGACATTATTATTATCTACAAAGCTTTCGCTGTTGTATCACAGCGTGGGACAATCACAACAGAGCTAGGCTCCAAACTAGGTGAAAGCCCAAAGATCGAATTAAAATTTAGGAGTTGATTTTTGAGTAGGGTATTATCATCATCATCATCAACATCAACATCATCATCATCATCATCATCATTATTATTATTATTATTATTATTATTTTGCAGAAACAAAGACATATCTTTAGAAGGAACGCCAAGTGGGACTTTAGTTGGACTGTTTTAACAATTAGGCACTAGTCAATTGAAACTTTCGCACCTGACCTCCGGAACAAGGCGAGAAGTTAACGCGGATAAACCGAGGATTCAACACGCATTTAACATTGCGAATGCAAAGGGATACGGGAAATTTAATGTGTAATTCAACATTTAAATTAAACGATTTTAACAGCAACAGCTTCAACAATGTGAACAGTCGCCGGGGACAGATTTGAAACTACGTGAATATCAAATTCCCCGCCCTGTCCCGGGGTTATGAGCGCGGGGGGGGGGGGGGGGGAAAGGGTTCCAATTCACTAGTGCACTTACATTTATAAGTTGATAAACAGGCAAAATCAGCGAATCAATAAAAATTCGGAGATGACTTAAAGGCTATATAACTCATAGAGAATATGTTTTCCTATAATCAAAAGAGTATATGTAGGTATATAGTATTTCTAAAAACGCCCCCCCCCCCCCCCCCCCCAAAGGCGAGTTAAAATGATTAATCTGCTAAGTACCCACCTTGACCGCCACAAACCAACGACGATATAATAACCACGATAATAAGAGGCGAAAGACAATGTTTCATGCTGCAATCGACGGAACTGAGGAAATTTAAAATGTATGGTTATTACTGTCATTACAATATACGGTATGACGTTTCTCCATCTCACAATGTTATCCTACAGACTCATTTAAGTGATCAGTCATTAAGTACAGGCAGGGGGTACTGGTGCAAATAGAGGGGGTGGTTCGATAGTCTTATCCATGGGAAAAGGGGGGACTCTTTTTGTTTCAAGACGTGTTCGTGTTGGTGGGGAAATAGTTATGCGTCTTTAATCAAACAATCACTTCTCTAAGTATCTAATTACAACTGCGTAAGCTAATATTGTAACACTTTTGATGATAGTATATGTGTCTAAAATTAAGATTACATAGAAAACGTAAGTGAATAACGCAGAAAACAAATCTATTTTGGAAGAAATTGTTTCAAGTAACACGACAGCATTTATAAATTGATTGCTGTACAAACGGTTTGTCTGCAGTCATTGACTCATACCGTCCCACCTACTTTTGGTATCAGTTTTATATTATTACTATTCTTTATACTTATTATATGTTTTTTCGGGGGGGACGTAAATTGCGTCTTACTCAAAGAAAGTGTGTGTGTGTGTGTGGGGGGGGGGGGGGGGGGGGGGGGCAACAAAAGTTGACCTGACATCGCTGTAATTAATGACTGCTCCCTACTGAACAGATAGTTTTATGGCACGACAAGGTAATTATTAACAGGCAAAATCGTGCTTTGGACATCTATAAGTCAGCCCTACTCGATCTTTCTGTGTTTAAAAAGTCTGCAGTTTGAACCAGCCTTTGGCCAAATACAAAGATACTCTTTGTTTCATTCACTATTCTGCAATCACTACTGGTTTATAGTAATGATTCACTTGAAGGGGATATCTTTATTAAAGTACACGGCACGGCTTCTAGGACAGACCAACGACTGTCAAGACTATCAGGTACTAGGTAATTGAGCTAATGTAACATCTTTTTTGGCCTGTAGTAGCCTCATATGACATACAATGATTGTTTGTTGTGCTGTCGGTTGCACGCAAGCCAAGTCTTGGATGTTGGAAAAACACTTGATTACGAAGAATCAAAGTTAGCCGTTCCGTGTCAGTCTTGTCAGTTAAGATTATTTCAAAGTTAATTGCATTCCTGTGCGTATAGCAGTGCTACCTAAGGTTGTTATTCGATATTGTTATTCGCAAATCGACGTCCAGTGACTTCGGCTGAGATTAAAGCTGGCTGATTTATCCAACTTTTAAAGAACTATCTAGAAGGAAACGACTGACTGATTCTCAAGTCTAATTACATGCATAATTAATAATGGCTGAAGCAACTTCGGCAGTGTAACATGGATCAGTCCTTCGTAACAGCTAACAGGAAATAAGTTCAAAGAACGGAGCTATCACAACTTTGTCATATAAACGTATTTTTAGCGAATTTCTTATATCCAATTCCGAGAAATATCTACTTAATTAGGAAATAATGCTATTTAATGTGGTTTACTTGAATCTCTCGTTGAAGGAACAAACAAGCCATCAGCTGTCTTCTCATCTCGAACTAGCGTAGTTAAATACCTAGGCTTTAAATCACAACAATCAATCATTTTAAATACTATAGTTATCCAGTCATACTTACTCTTATGACGATAAGAAATACTGTGGAAAGAAGACAAGATTGTGCCCGAGTTTACATTCCGATCGTATGGTTTTGGCTCATACGGAAGTTAACCTTGTCTTCTCAACCCGTTGACAGTGACGTCATCAGTGGTCGTCACGCAAACTTTTCGCATCTCATAAAAGATCAACTAGATCTAATAATGAATAGAGGTAATTAGTTTTCCTCCTTTGCTACGACGAAAGACTAACGTCCGAGGCTTCAGTCACTTGTACTAAACATATAGACTGAGAGGACGGTAAAAAGAATGGATTAATAGACTACCGAAGAATGGACAAATGATATGGCAGGTTTCATGGAATCTTTTTTTGACGTCACATCCGCTCGTGCATTTCGAAGCTGGCCGTCAAATTTGGACTCATACGCGCGGTGGAATTTTTGACGGCTGGGGAAAGCCGTCTCTTGGCTATGGCTAAGGACACTAAGAATTCGTTTTCTTTATATGTAATGGGTATGCCATCAGAAGCAAAAGAACGGTACCGGAAAAAATTAAGTTTTGGTGTATCTGGAACTATTTTACCGGACCCATACATCATAAAAGATGAAAATTGGTCGACAGACCCTACTCTTTGGCCGGACCTGGACTTTGGACAGATTTACACGTACCTAGTAGAAACACCGTCTATTTTTGACAAAAAAAATCAATGAAAGCATACAAGAGCTTAGAGGCATATAGGTAAGTTTATAATACTAAATACTTTTTTGTTGGTATTACTGCAAAAGACTGTTTTGCCAGTACATAAGCTTTTAAAGAAAAGACTAGTTGTTTTGTACAAATATCAACCCCATCAACGTACGCCTCTAGTCTATAGATGGCTTTTATACCGAGCATTGAATGAATTTTATGGAGTTAATCAACCTCTATGGCAAACCTAAAAGCTTTATTTAAAATTTATCTCAACTTTAAAAAAGTTTTCAAAATATTGCTTTTCGGTCATTTTTATCGTGAACTTGTCAAGCGACTTGAGCAATATGGCGGTCGCTAATTGGCTGTTTATGACAGTTATTGTGATAATATTATTTGCATATGTAAACACAAGATTGTTGTCTTGAAGCTGCGTTACTTTTTACAGCACAAGTCAACTGAACTAGGTTCTTTAAATGAATTACACTGTGTCACGTTTGGAATTTAAAAGATTGCTTTGACTTTCAAAATCCTAAACTTTTCGTGATAAATTTCGGTTCGTAGATATGTCGAAAGTGGCCACGTCGAGGAAGTCAAAGCGTTTGATCTTAAAGAAGCACCCTACTGTTTTTTAAAAGCCGGAGTTCTTCCCTCCATGAGAACGAAGGAAAAAGCTCATCAGCCGTGGGTCTGTTTACACAAAACCAGTGCAGACATATTTTGTGCCCATTGTACATGTGCTGCAGGGTAAGTAGTAATTTGTAAGTGAATAATATTATAAATGTCTTTTATGCAATTCATGACATGATTTTAATTATATTTCTTCCAGGTTAGGGGAAGCTTGTAGTCATATTGCAGCCCTGCTGCTTAAGGTAGAACTGGGCATTAGATATGGAATCAATAAAACATCTGTGACCAGTGAAGCTTGCAAATGGAATAAAGTTTTCAAAAAGAGGTATATATGGTATTTACACACACGCAGTTTTGTACAAATCTAATCAAAAATAAGCAAATTGGAGTATCTAATCCATTCAATTTGGAAGGAAGGAAGCTTCTTTATTTTACCACGGTAAAAACATCAGTCGATTGACTAAAATATTTAAAAGTAAAGATTTACGATTAAGCTAGGACACTGTACATGTTGTAAGAATTTTTGTTGTATTTTGTTTTAGATTAAGCCAACCACTGTCGATAACATCCAAGGGTTAGTCAACAGTAACAGAAAGAAAAAAGTGGAATCTTTTACACCATCCAGTAGGGATCCACTTCCAGATAGCACTGCACTTACTTCTTTCCACAAAATCTGCCCTAATGCCGCCTTTTTTAACCTCATTCCTCCATTGCCTGGTATTTGTCAACAAAGTACAACATCTGAGAAACTGTCTGAGAATAATTTTCCTGTCACACTAACAAGCCTTTATAATGAAGAAAACAAGTCCCTTACTGATCATCAACTGTCAAATAAAGTACAAGAAACCTTTCTAGCATATTCTGTTACTGAACATCAAATTGACAATCTTTTTGAATTCACCAAATGTCAGAATGTGAGCCCCTTGTGGTTTGATCACCGCAAGGGAAGGATCACAGGTACTAAAGCTCATGATGTATTGGTCCGAAAAGAGACAACACCCCCTGACCACCTCATTACAAGAATAATGAGCTACAAGTCATATGATCTTAGCAGAAAGGATGCTGTGAAATGGGGGCTAGACAATGAAAGCATCGCATTTCAAGAATATTTACAAGAAATGCAATCCAGCAACCACAAGAACTTCACATGTAATAAATCTGGGTTCAGAATCAGCACCGCAAATTCATTCATGGGGGCAACAGCAGATGGCGTACTATCTTGTGACTGTTGCGGAGAGGGCACACTTGAAATAAAGTGCCCTTACAAATATAGGGCTCTAACTGTTGAAGAAGCTGCACATCACTCAGATTTTTGTTTAGATGAAAATCTTGAGCTTCCTAGAAATCACATATACTACACACAAATTCAATTTCAAATGCTTGTATTTAATTGTAATTATTGTGATTTTGTTGTAATGACATTTCCCAGTCCAGATGAAGTTTCTATGGTAATTGTTAGATTGCCTAAGGATATAGATTTTTGTAAATTGTTGCTTGAGCGCTGTTCATTGTTTTTACTTGAACATGTTATTCCAGAGATTCTTACAAGGAACATAATGGACAAACATTTGGAAAACAGACATGACAAGAAGGATGAGACCAAATGGTGTCTGTTTGAGGAACCAGAGTATGGAAAGATGATATTTTGTGACAACAAGGAATGTAAGATTGGGTGGTTTCACTATCAATGTGTAAATGTTAAGAGGAAGCCTGTTGGCAAATGGTTCTGTCCTAGTTGTAAGAAGAAAAAGGAATGACATTATAGACATACGATGCTGTGAAGATGAATCTGCAATGATACATACTTTAATAGGTGTTTTGCTTTACAAAAATGTTTTTCTTATCACATGTATCAACATATTCTTGGCTCTAGCTCATATTAACTTTCTTCTATTTATTACATATGGAAAACGTATTATTTGGTTTAGCATTGGCATTGCTCACACATATTATACATACAGTATGTGTAAGAGTAAAAACAGTTAAAGCTGTTTGCAATACTTTCAATATCTAATAAATCATAGATGACATTATTAGAATTTATATGGTTAAGCAGCATTTAGTACTATGTTGCACACTTATAGAGTACAAACACTATAAGTGTGCAACATAAATACCACTAAATACTGCTAAATTATGCTAATCCTATTGTTTTCTATTGTTTAATTAGCACTATTTACTACTAAATAATGCAAAGTGTTGCACACTTTTAGTGTTTGTACTCTAGTGTTTGTACTGTATCATAAGAAATCCACTATACAGCATAACTGTTGTGCTAACAGTTTTCTTATTCAGTTCACTAGCCTTGGATGCATATTCATAATTGCAGCACAAATTGTCATTATACTGTCAGCATGAGGAACCATGTTCAAGCTCATTTTTCCAGATAGAATTCGAAAGTTCTTTAGTCTTTCCATTGCTCTCTCCACATGTATCCTAATGTGAGCAATTCTCCTACTCTTCTCCACCTCTCTTGCACTAAGCTGCTCCTTTCCTTTCTGATATGCAGGAATGACGGGTTTTGCCCCTCTAGACAACACTTCATCCACAATAGTAGTATTGAGAATGGGGGTATCAGCGCAATTTCAACCAATTATAACGCGGGAATTACCTGAGCCAAATATTCCCACACGGGAAATGCCTGCGTTAAGTATGGTTTAGGAGTGACAACACATTAAAATATGTTAATATATGGAGTGTGAAGATTGTAACAGAACTTTCAATAAAGAAGCAGACTTAAAGAAACATTTAAAGATGAGGAAGATATGTATGCGCAGTTATGATTGTGGATGTGGTAAGAAGTTTGAAACTAAGATTAAGTTGTTTTGGCATTGCCAGGACTGTACTTACGACTACGATGATTTGAAAAGGAGCTGGTATTGAGGTTAAGATATATGCTATTATATAGATGGAATCCCAAAGCAACTTCGAAACGGTTTCGATACCCGGTAACGGTGAGATCGATGTTAGACAGTTTTGGGACTCGCGAAAGGGGTACCGGGAGAGCCGGGAATTACCCGCCTCAAGTGGTTGCCGTCAGCAGCGGGAATTACCCGCCTCAAGTGGTTGCCGTCGCAGCGGATTACCCGTGTTGCGCGATATGTCCTTACTGCTGCTGTGTTGGGTACCGCAAACGGAGGTTAAGGTATTCTGTTGGATATACGATGCATGAATGTAAGAAGTTCGTAAACAACTTCTGCATAGTTTGCTTAGCACCTAAAATTAACATACCCAAGCCCAAGGGTTTCTGGTGTTGTGGTAAGAAAATGCAAATAGAAGACGACACGTCAGCACAGTGTTACGAGTGTGGTAAGAACATTCGTAATGCCGTACCTTGTGCTACCGAAGAGCAATATTACGCCAATGGAGGTCGTAAGAAGACCCCATACAAAAGAATAAAATACTTTAGGGACTGGATGAGTCATATCCAGGGTTTACGACCGGTATATTTAAACAACGAAGTAAGGAAGAAAATCATAGACCATTTAGAAGAGCCAACCCCACAAAGTCTACGGAAAACGCTGGAAAAATTAAAACTAGGGAAATATTACAAAGCTATTCCCTATCTTTTGTCTGAAATTACCGGTAAGTCTATTCCTGAGGTTTCTGATATGAGCAGAGCCGAGTGGATGTTTTATCGGCTGGATAAGGATATTCCTTATTATCCTGACGTAATTTACGAAATATTTTACAAAATAGACCCCAACCACCCCCTCTTGGGATGGATTCCAAGAAGATAGTGGATCTTATGCCATAAGATGAGAAATTAGCATAAATCTTATGGCATAAGATTACGCTGTCGTTCGATATGTAAACGAAATCCCGTCACGCTCTTTTCAAAGCAGATGTTTACTGAGCAAGCTTTCTTTGAAGCTCTTCTTTCGCTTCCTGGTAGATCTTTTTGCGAGATTCCTCGGAAAGATCTTTTACGACTGTTTTTTTGTTCCTCATGTCCGACTTTAATTTCTCGTACTTTTCCTCTTCGGCTAAGATAAGCGAGAATTCTACGTCGTCTATCTTTCTGTCACGCAAAGCCTTTGAGACAAGGTCAGTGATCGTATTTACTTTAGCCCTAGACAGAGCTATTGTCGTGTCATGCTTGGATATTTTGCTTGACAACTGTTTCATAATGCCCGTAGCAACAGCCGAAATAATACCACAGGCTGCCCCAACGCCGGCCAAAGGAACTCCAACGATTATTCCCGGCCCAGTAAGCGAAGTAGCAACGCCGGAGCCCGTTAACACAACAGATGTGGACCCTAAAGTTATCGAAATCTTATGTAGCGTACTCCGGGCTCTAACGTATTTTTTCCTAACTTTTTCGTAGTGTTTTGCCTGCCCTTCCAAGTAAGCCAGGATTAAATTTGCTTTATTGAGCCTGAAGTTTTCGGCATTCATTTCGTTAGGTCCCTCCCTAGGTAAATCAGGATAAAGTGGAGGTGCTGAAGGTATAACATCCATTATATATACTAATGTACGACGCTTTTGGGAATGATATTGAGGAGCAGCCACATCACGATAATCGAGATTACTGGAATTGGAGAGTATTTAGGAAGATGTTTCCGCATGCAGACCCTAGTAAGTTCGAAAGAAGGCCCGATGGTATTTACTATAACGGCTCTAGGATGTACAGCAATGCGGACTTGGAGCCAAAGCATCCTAAGATTTTACAACCAAAACCCGAGCATAAAGAAAGGCAACCTAATTTTCCAGAGAATCTATTGCCGGCAACCCAGAATTACCTATTTTACGACAACAAAGGTGGAGCGGATGACTTTGCTAAGATGGTTACCTCCTTAGAAATCCCCGTGGGTCCTACGACTTTCAAGACAAAAGTCAGAGACATATTTAGAGAAACTGCCATGAAACATAACTCAGGGAAAGAATCCAGAGAATGGTTATCAGGTCCCAACATGCGGTATTGGCCGCAGCAGTTAAACTTTGCCGTCTGGGCTGCTACTAAAGGATGTGGCATAGCCGCGGACATGTTCCATATTCCTTTCCTGCGATTTCATGTTGCTTTTACTATTCGTAGGATATTGTTTGAGTTAAGAGCGCCGCTTCCTGGTGACACTGTCTTTAACCCAAAGGATAACAAATATGACAAAGTCGCATGGGAGCGATTAAGGAATGAGTTTAAGCTTACCAACCCCGATTTTCGTAACAAAGAGGGTACCGCCCATGGTTTAGGAGAGACTTACACCTATGCTTCGTATGTTGGTGCCAGCATAGAAACGCCGGGTATGGGGTATCCTAGCTCTTACGAATTCTCGGACTTAGGAGGCAGCGGAACGAAGGGTAATTTAATTTACTACATAGAAAGCAAAGAAAAGTATCCTTGGGCGCCTTTCTTTGCCGCAAAGGGCATTGGACTGAAAAACCTAGCAAGGATTAATCGAAGCATCGAAGCCTTTGTTTACTGCATTCTAGGGGCCTAGGTTAGCACTCGCAGCCCCATCGTAGATGCCTCCGGTGCGTCACAGGAAACGCAACAAGTATTCCTTGTCCTCTTCGAAAGCGCTGTTATCGAGAATGAGATCTCTAAGTCGGTGCAGAGATATCAACTTGCAGTGCAGCAGTCTAAAGTGCGACTGGATTACGCTTTGTCGCCTGGTTGTTGGTTGATGCCAAGTAATTTGGTTATCAACGCCAATTCCGTCGTGGGTTATAACAATAAGCTGCAGCGAGCTACCAAGGACATGAAGTTTGGGGTGAACGACGTGAACTTTGACACTCTTAGAAGCATCCCCCATTTCGTGGAGAAGCCTAAGAAGGAGCACGTAGAAAAGCCCGCACCAAAGAACGTAAAGAAGAAGGTCCTGCCTACGATACCTGAGGAATATGACCATAACTTACTAAAAGCCGGCTTAGCCGCCGCAGGCGTTGGTCTGAGTTATTATATATGGCGATGAACAACCCCTACGTAGCTGGAGTAGATTGTGTTTATACGACTTACACAGGCGAGAAAAAATACACCCAGGCATCTTGGGTTGATGTCACGGGCATGTCTGTGAATTTGAACTACTCGGGAAAGAAGTTAATCCTTTGTAGTATTTGCATTAGCACGAACAGCCATGCCAACGTGGGCTTTAGGTTCCTGGATGACAATGGCATACTACAACCCATGCGTGTAAAAGATAATAACAGGGAGCCTGCGCATTTCTCCGTAGAACCCAACCCCGGCAGCGCCGAAAATCTATCGGTTTGGACTCTTCATATGGTTGCTGATTGCCATGGGAAGGTAAAGCTGCAAATACGCGTAGACGATACTGGGAGCGTTTGCATAAATAGCATAGAGGATCAAAGGGATACTATTTATAATCATAAGACCATTAGCACTCTTACGGTGGTGAGCCTTTAGATATATGAACCCACACGCAAAGGAAGATTGGTTTCTACATTTTTTGGAGGATAAGGGCTACACAGACGATAATAAATGGGTTGACACCGGGCTGTGGGTAAAGGTTGGAGGTTTAGGGTTAATCATATGCACTATTAGCATATCGACGAGACATACCCCTAATGTTGGGTTTAGAATCCTCGACGAGAACGATCGGCCACTGCAGCCCTACGGGGTAAGTAGCGGCAGCAGGCGTTTGACGCACTTTTCGGCGGAATTAGTAAAAACCGCCGAAACGACGGCACCGATAAGCTTCCACGTGATAGCAAGTTGCAAGTATGCGAAGCTTCAGATTAGTTACGACATTTCTACGTCGGTTACCGACCAATATGTTTGGATAAACGATGTCTTTTGGGGTCCGAATGTCGTTTATAATCATAAGACCATTTCTACTATGACCGCCATACCGCTAGTTCCGCATTATCAAGGCGGCGCGAATACTGTCTTTACTTATCCCCAGTCGAGAACACCTCGGATGCCTGACGACGATAAGCCACCAGTAACGTACCCAGATAAGATCATCCCCGAATCTTCTTCAAGAGTACCACCCCAATAGCTACTACTAATATCCAAATGTTATTCCCCACGAACTTTAACAGTTCGCCGCCGGTCCTAAGTGCCAAGGAAACAACCGAACCCAGCAGCCCAGGAAGACCGGCTGCCATCTTTTTTCCCAAGTCCGTCAGCCCATCGCCTAATTTCTTTACGCCCGCGCCTGTAGCCTTAAGCGCGGATAGGATAACTCCTACTACGCTTGAAATAGCAACCGCAAATGCCAGCGGAACGCCATACTTCAAAAGGGCTCTTTTTACCTTTTCCTTGGTGGTAAGTCCCAATTCTCTTTCCAGGTTATCCTTTTCCGCCTGTAATTCCGCAAGGCGCACCTGAAGGGTATCTACTTCCTTTTGGGCTGCCTCCCTTTCCTCCTCGGGACGAGTCAGGTCCTCGATTATTTCCTGCTGCCGCTCTATTTGCCCCTCCAGGTCTTCGATAGCCTGATCTCTTTGCCGGATTTGTTCCTCCTTAGCGTTGATTTCGGTAACCAACTGCCGCCGTTCCTCCAAAGAGCCGGTCATGGTGATATGCAAGTTTTTAGCTTCTTCCTTGCTCATATCCAGGTCTTTTAGAGCAAGATTGAAGGCGTGTCGGGCTCGGTCTTTTTCGTCTAAAGCCGTTTCAGCTTCTCGCTTGAATTGCAGTATGACTTCGTTCTTACCCTTGATTTCTTTCTTTTGAGCATCGGTTAGCTGCCGTATTTGTTTCATGTATTCTGCTTCCCTTTCCTCCAGCGTTTCTCGTAGTTCCTCGACGCGTTTTCCTAGCGCGACCCTCTCATTTAGGGCTTCCAAACGTTCTAACATGTTTCTGGTGGCGCGCTGAAAACCTTTTAATCTTGCCACGTCACCCCTAACTTCACCATCTTTGTCAAAGAGGTTTTGCGTTTTTGTCCAGCGGTCTTTGTCGGGAAATCTTAAGTCTTGAACGCTTATGAGGACTTTGTTTCCGCGTTCTGTGAGCCTTACGTCGTCGGCCTCGAAGTGGGAATAGCGCTGCGTTAGCTCTCGCGTTGCCCACTCTACAGTTTCCCTCGCGGCTGCCTCAGGCTGCTCTATGCTTTGGAGCTCCAAGTACTCAGGGACGGGGATGCCGCGGTTTTTTGATTGCCATATGCGATTCAAGGCGGCCTTGAAGCTTTTCCATCTATTACCATACTTGTTTTCTAAGGCTGCGTCGTAGATTAGGGGGTCGGTTTCCGCGCCTTTAGTCCATGCGTCGAATTCTTCATCGTTAATATCGACTTGGCCTTCTTCGGTAAGGGGATCGAAATCCGTTCCTTCTACTTCCATTATATATGATAAGCTCAAAGTTAAACCCAAACGTATTACCTAAGCAGGTTGGCGGGCTGAAGGCAGAACGCACCTTTCATCGGGTCACATTCACACCTTCTAGCGCAAAGCCAGGGGAAACCCTGTACGTAGGCGTACCCCGCCTAACAGATAACCTAGTGTTGGTTCCTGGCACCCTGGCGCTAAGGTTTGACCTAGCGGTGCAGCCAAGCACCAAGGACAAGCGCTATACCGTCAATAACGTGGGTAGGAACCTCGTTTCTAAGATGAGAATCAAGTTTGCAGGGGAATCCCTCTTGGATTTGAATAGGTACGACCTGTACACCACGTATAAGGATCTGTGGCTAACAGCCTTTGACCGTGCACAAAAGATAGAGCAGGGAATTGGAAGCGTTATCCTTCGTCAGCTTCGCAGCGAAACCAACCCCGCGCCTACGGATTCTGGCGACGCAACCGCAGTAGCAGACGCAACAGGGGTAAAGACTGCTTATGGTAGCAAGTACGTCATACCACTGGATTTCGAAGTGATTACGAGTTATGGTGTGTACTACCCCAGGCAGTTATCCGAGTTACAGTTTGAAGTAACCTTGGCGGACACTACGAACGTTATTGGAGGCATGGACAGCGCAATCAGTGGAGCCGTGGATCCTTATTCTATCACCAACTTAGAGCTGCAGTACGAGACCGTGTACAGCGAAGATCTGGCACGCAGCGCTGGCATGGAATACAGCGCCGGAAAGGCATTCCTTTATGACCACGTAGTGATGTATAAGACGTTTAGCTTCCTGGATAAGACGGATGAGGTTATCAACCAAAGCATTAACCTCCCCCGAAGAAGTCTCACGGGGTTGATGCTGGTGTTTGCTAAGCCCTACGAGGCCGGTAAGCGCGACTCCGAAGCCTTTCACAACCCCAACATTACCAACGTAGGGGTCAACATAAACGGGGTTCCAAACAAGGTCTACTCCCAGGGGATAAAGCCCGCAGACGTGTACAGAGAGGCCATGCGTAAGTTTGGCGACCAAATTAGCCCCGAGGAATTCTTTAAGGATAAGTATGCGCTGTGGATTGACATGCGCACCACTAACGACGAAGACCTACATGGCCAGGGTTTACGTTTAGTAAATACGCAGGACGGCATAACATTGGAGATCAAGCGCACAAAAAACGCCGGTGCGAGTGACGGCGACAAAATAAACTGCTACGTCTTTGTGGTGTCTGACGCGCAACTGAGCGTAGAAATGAACCAACTTAAAAGTGTTGCCTATTAAGGTTAAAATGTTTCTTAGATATACAATGCTGCAAATATTTGAAAACAACGGTACGAAACTGCAATGCATAGTGCAAGGCGATAAACTTTATTTCAAAGCAAAGGAGGTGGCTTTGGCGTTGGGCTATGAGCGCCCCAAAGATGCAATTAGAGCACACGTATCTGAGAAATACCAGAAAAAATGGGTCGATCTACAGGGGGCTGCGAATCACCGCCCCCTCGTTAACGCACAACCAAATGCCGTGTTTATATCCGAACCTGGTTTGTACGAACTGATATTTAGCTCCAAACTACCCAAAGCTGTGGAGTTTCGTGATTGGGTCTTTGAGGAAGTCCTACCCACGCTGCGTAAGACGGGTAAATATGCAATAGACAAGCGCTTCGACGGTCCAAACAAGTTGGTATTCAAAATAGAAAATGAGTTCGACTTACATAAAAAGGTGGTGGACTACATCCGCAGGTTTTACCCCCAAATGCTCATAGCACCTGGTCTAGGTGAACTGCAGGATTCGGACGGCAAACGTATAAAGTGCTGGCAGAAAGGATATCAACGCGGTCAACCCGACTTAATGATCTTGAATGCGCATACACATTACTGTGGATTCTGCATAGAGCTAAAGACCCCGAAAGGCAACGGTAGGTTATCTGAAGATCAGCAACTACTCTTACAGAGGTATGAAGAAAACGGCTATAAGGTGCTCGTAGGCAGCGACTACGACGAAATCTGCAGGGAGATCACTGCGTATGCTGAACACCTACGAATTCCCTGCAGGTGGTGTTGTAAGGTCTTTAAAACCTCGGAGACTTTGGCAACACACTTAAAGATATTTCATAGAATATATGGACAAGGATAAATTTAACGAGTTAAAGTTCATCCAAACACACTGGAAGGATTTAGGAATAGGGGAAATCTACGAGATAAAGAATTATGTGGTCTTCGAAGACTTGGACCGCCTGCGCTTGGTCTTAAAGAATAAAAGAAGAATATACACCCTTTGGGCGCCCGATAGGATAAGGTACGCCATCGAAGGGCAGGACGTTACCCATATTATGAGTCATGGTAAAAAGGATGGCAGGTGGGTATTTGACGTAGTCAAGTATGAGCCTGAGAGTCCTCTGCATTCGTAAGGACGTCTGCTTTAGTATCCGCGGAGCACCAATGCCCCACAAAGGATCCTTCGGAGAATACCCTGTCGCAATGAAGGCAGGTGTATTTTTTACGCGGTTTGGGTATCGGTGGCGTACGAGGGGTAATGCAGTCGGCAGGTAGTTCGCAAGTAATACAGTCCATATATTGAAAGGGCGATTAGAATGCCTCCCAGAAAGGCAGCTGCGTAGGCTAGCATATAACATACCTCAAAAAAAGATGCCCGTTGCGCCTGGTAAGGTCAAAGGTTCGTTTAAAGATAGGGGCTCCTGCAGTCCGCCCTTAACTTCGATGTAGTATGGAGGGTCATATATGTAATCGTTCGAAGGACATTGGTGATGTAAGGAGATTTTAATGATATCTTATTATTCTTTCTTAGGATACGTTACGCAAAGACTTATTTTAGGATCCTTCCTATTATCCTCTTTTTCTTTATTATATTAAGTAATGTTAATAGGAATAATGACATTAAAAATAATAACCAATCATTAAAACTAAAGGCATTGAGAATATGAGCCTAATAACATTACAACATTAAAGATAATAATCAATCATTAAAACTAAAGGCCCTAAGAGACCCTACCCTATCAGCAACAACGAAGTAGGATCATTAATAAGGCATAAAGAACACCCTACTATAATGACGTGCAACGATTGCAACAAACGATTCAGTTCCTTACAGCGACTTAACTATCACGCCGAAAACAAGGTCTGCTTTAAGCAACGCGCAGCAACGACATGCGAGCATTGTGATAAGACCTTTACGACCAGCCAAGCTTGTTCCTACCACGTCAAAAACAAGGTCTGCTTTAAGCAACGCGCGACAGCAACGACATGCGAACATTGCAATAAAACCTTTGCTACCGCGCAAGCTTGTTCCTACCACGTCGAAAAGAAGGTCTGTCGCCGAAACGACGCGCACAACCTTACTTGCGAAGAATGCGACAAGGTACTAAGCTCTCCTCAAGCACTAGTATACCACATGGAACACAGAGTCTGCCTCAAATCTCTTTGCGAAAGCTGCAACGCATCCTTTGTAGATGCCTGGCACAAATACAGATGTAAACGATACGACCTTTCAGAAGTCGTCTGCGAAGAGCATGGCGACGTAGCAGAACGTTGTTGTCCAGTCGACACGGTAAGGCAATTGAACAACCAGAAAAGAGAAATAGACAACCTCTTTGTGAACTTCGACGTCACATTTGAAAAGGTCGCCTGGGAGAACGTAGACTACTGGAACGACACTTGCGATAAGTGTGGCTGCGTCAGGAAGGAACAACACTTGTGGCAGTGCTTATACGATCCATCGCAAGCACGTACTTTCAGTTGCTACGCCGAAATGCGTATGAGAGATGCGCTGCTACAGAAGGAGGAAATGCTACGCCAGCAACGACGCGGAGAGCGACGATGAAGTTGCCTAAGGATGCCATCACGTAAGCGTACGTATACTTAAAACGTGATGGACCTAATTTGATTCATTTCGAGGTTCCTTAACGATTACTTAACCTAATTGTTAACATTCTAGGGGGGATATTGAATGAAGTCCTTAACGGACTCCTTAGCCCACGTCGCCATCGTCAACAAGGCGCCAAACCGTTCTGCACGCTTCAGACCGCACATTTCATCATACAATTCCTGCACGCGCTCTTTTAACCGGTTTATCTCCTCCCTTTGCATTTCTATGGTGTCTTTTTTATCTTTTGCGTCGGCTACGATTCTTTGCATTGCTTCCACTGGTTCCATCTATATATGAACCCAGATCACATACCTTGTAACGCTCTGATAGTAGGACCCACCGGCTGTGGAAAGACACAATTTGTCGTGGAGCAGCTATTAGGACCCTTTAGATACCGCTTCGACTATATCGTGCTATTATGCCCCACCTACAGGAATAATGTTACCTGGGAAGGCATAGGCAGGAATGATGACGACTTCTTCGTAGATATCTTAGACCCCAACGAGTTATCCAGCCATCTTAAGTTCTGGCACAAGCAATTCCCTAAAGATACACAGACTTTACTCATACTGGATGACATTGCCTGTGGGGATGACGTAAAAAAGCGCACCTCCGAATTGGTGAAGCTTGCTTTCAGCGGTAGGCATGACAATATCAGCGTTTGGTTACTCTCGCAGCAGCTTACCAGCGTCTCTAAGCCCTTCAGGGAAAACATAGGCTCTCTCGTAGTATTTTATACTCCGAGCAAGTCAGACCTGGAAACCATCTTAAGCGACTACGGCGGTGAGATAAGCAAGGAACAGTTACACGAATACATGCGGCATTTAAAGACGCACCAACATTCCAAGATGATCTTCTCTTTGAGATTTCCGTATTCCATTAACATATATGGAGATTGAGCAGCTCTTAGATGAAGTCCCCACACAGTTAGACGAAAGTAACCTTAAGGAACAACTCAACATCCTTGTGTCTTCGGGGAAGTGTAAAGAAATGATAGGCAAGGAATTTACCCATGAGCAGGTTAATAAGTTGTCAGAAGAGGAAGTCAAAAAGTTCCATAAGAGGTACGAGGCCGCCCTTGCAAGTAAGACCACGGACGCCGTAGCAGACTCCGCTATCCGACTTGCGACTAAATTGCTTGGACTTGCGCTGCCCATAGACGACGTGGAGCAACTACCGAAGGACATTAGCGAGGACTATGTCATCGCCCAAGAACTTAAGATAACCTGTGGGTGGTTGTCTTTGAAGTGCGGTAAGTTAATGGCAGTCGCCTCTGCGGCTTTGCACGTAGCTCAGCATGTCAACTTGAAGGAGGTACTGGTGTCTTGGAAGGACTTCAAGAAGGACAGAGAAGTCGAAAAGGTCTTCCAGGCGGCACTTGCTGAGGTACCTGATCAAGTCGCCTCAAGTACTTAGTCAAGTCATCGTCAAGTCGTTGTCAAGTACTTAGTCAAGTCATCGTCAAGTCGTCCTTAAGTCATTCTCAAGTACTTAGTCAAGTACTTAGTCAAGTCATCGTCAAGTCGTCCTTAAGTCATTCTCAAGTACTTAGTCAAGTCGTTGTCAAGTCATTGCCAAGTCGTCCTTAAGTCATTCTCAAGTACTTAGTCAAGTCGTTGTCAAGTCATTGCCAAGTCATTGTCAAGTCGTCATCAAGTTACTTGTCAAGTCCTTCAAGTCCCTTAATATAAGATGAGTGACACCGAAGAACAACCAGAAAAGGCTCCCGTAGAAGATACCAAGATTACCAAGGCTAAATCTCCAGGCAGAGTTGCCGCGGGAAAGAAGCTCGCGGAGATGAATAGGAAGAACAAAGCCAAAAAAGAAAAAAAGGAGGAAAAGGTAGAAGAAGAGGAATCCTTTTGGAATCCTGGCTACGTCATTGGCGCGATAGGAATTGCTATAGCAGCAGGCAGCCTCTACTTGCAATGGCGGGCTACGAAGCCAGAAGTAAAGTGGGAGGCCCCAACATATCGCGCACCTGTGGAGGTTAGAAAAAGCAAAATCCCTGAAATGGAATAACCTTCTCGCTTTGTAATATAATGTCGACCGCGTTGTTGAAAACTGTTGAAGAAGCAGCTATCATTACTTCCATCGTTGCGGGTATTGGTTGGGTAGGTAAGAAAGTGCTCAAAGAAGACTTTACTGAAGACCCAAGCAAGAGCTTCGCTAATTTCGCTAAGATGACCGCTGCCGTTGGCGGGGCTATCATGCTAAAGGATTACCTACGAAAGGAAAAGTACCTGCCTAATGTATAATGGTTAGCTTAGTCGCAGGTGGAGTCATTGCAGCTTTAGCATTTACAGGGGCTAATTATGGTGGTAGATATCTGGATAAATTAGTTAGCGGTGATAGAAACGCAGAATCTAACGCCGAAAGGAAAAGACACGACTTAGCGCTGGAGCAATATCAAAGGGACGTGGAGGCTTGGAATAAGGAGAGACAAGCCTACCGGGATTGGTTGGACAAGAACTACCAAGACAAAGTGCAGGCGGATAAGAACTTCGAAAATACAGACTACGCCTTTAAACTTTATGCGCAAGCGCATCCCACAGTGGCGTTAAAGAAGCCTGACTTTAAGAATTACTACCAGCCTTCTAAGAAACAAAAAAATAGTGAGTTGGTCTTCGTAGGAGTCGCAGGGCTGGCAGGAGGCGTGGCCTTGGCGTATCTAATATAATGATCGTCTTTTTGGAAAGCGACAAGAATAACTTTACCACTTATCTGAATCCTCCCATCCGCGCGGAAAGGGTTCGGTTGGTTAGTTGCTCTTTGTACAATTCTTGGTATAATTTAATTAATGGCTTTGTCATCGGAACTTCCGGTACCAAACCAAAAATACCAGATTCCCATTACACCCCCATAACACTGGCTAAGGAGCTAGCAAAGCATGGATATACTCTTACTACAGGATTACCCCATGAAATGAAATTCAAGAAAAATAGTGGAAGCGCTAATTTAAAGGGCAGTTCATTGGTAGAACTCCTGGGCCTTACTAGTACCACGATAAATAGCGGCAGTACATATGATGTGAAATGGAAAGTCGCATCCTCTTACGAAGTCTATTGCGACTTGGTCCATAGTTACAACAATGGAGAAAAGTCTTCTCTTATGTCTAAGTTTCTACCCAAAGGTAATCCATTTGACCCAGTAGAATACACTCCCATTTCTTTGGAATATGACTTGTCTAATTTGGTAGAAAGCATAAACATCACCATCAAAGTGGACGGAAAGACGGTGGATTTTAACGGACGTAAGATCAATCTTGTTTTGGAATTCATATAATGGGCCGCGTAGAGGACAAACTCAAAAGGATTTACTATGGGCCTGAAGGCTATTGGAAAGGAGCGTCGGCCATCAAGAAACTCGCGACCGCGGCCAGGGTATCAGATGAAACGGCTAAGAACTGGCTAAGAAAACAAACCCTCTGGCAGGTTTATCTTCCCGTGCCCAAGTACATTCCCAGGCCCAGCTTTACCGTAAGTGCCCCCAATGAAGTTCATCAGGCGGATTTGCTTTTCTTGCCGCACGACAAGGTGAGAAAAAAGACCTATAGGTACGCTTTGACCGTAGTTGATATCGCAAGCAGATATAAGGACGCCGAACCCATAACCAGCAAGGATTCTGGGGAAGTCGCAGAAGCCCTAGGTAGGATTTATAAGCGCGTTTTGAAATGGCCTAAGCTGCTGCAAGTGGATGCGGGGACAGAGTTCATGGGCGTGGTTACTAAGACCCTGAAAGACCACGACACTAAAATTAGGAGAGCCGAAGCTGAGTACCACAGGGGTCAGAGCATTGTTGAAAGATTTAATAAGACCCTGGCTGAGCGTCTCTTTGGATACCAGTATTGGAAAGAGCTGGAAGATCCGTCCAAACGCAACAGGGAATGGACTCAGAGGCTCCCCCAGGTCGTCGGGGCTTTAAATAACGAGGCGGCCAGGGCTACGGGAATGAAACCCAAGGATGCCATAAAAAAGAAACACGTGGAACACAAGTCCTACGTCAGAAGTTCGAGGGCGGTCTTCCCCCAGGAGAAGAGATTAGGAAACGTCACGGTTCGATATCTCTACGAGCCGGGTGAATTAGAAGGAGGATCCAAAAGAGCTACGGATCCTAATTGGTCTTTGGAAACTTACCAGATCCGAAGCGTAATAGCTAAGAAGGGTCAGCCCATCTTGTATTATCTTCACGATGGCCCCACACGTGGGTTCGTCATGGAAGAACTGCTTATCGTGTGATGTCCGAATGCTATCGTATGGATACCATCATCACACATCCACCTCTTACCGTCAAATGCAGATAGTGACACCTTCTCCTGCGTGACGCTATGTATCTGATGACCATAGCTGCGCAGGCTGTTCATTTTATGTCGCTGTTCCTTGCGTGTTCGTAATACGTTGAGGTAGGACTCGTGCGTAATGTCCTTCTTAACCACGTATTTTTTTACGCCTTTAGCTTTCTTTTCTACACCGTCCAGCTTTAGCACGCTGTACATTTTTGGTTTCAGGCCCACGTATTCCACGATGGGTTTTCCTTTCATCTCGTCCTTCATTTTCCCGATTACTTTCTTGTTTTTAGGGGAGTAAAGAAAGTGGTCGCGTGGGTAATCGCTGGTGTCGTATTCATCGATGTCGTGAACGCAGTCTTCGTAAATGTCTTCCGTCTGCACCTCTAGTATCAAGGAATCGGTGTCGGTGTATAAGAGGCGGCACTTATCACCGTATTTCGGTTTTAGCTTGTCGTAGTAAAACTCATACATGAGCAGCTTTGATAAATCCAGCACCGCAAAGCCTGTGTATACGGGTTTGTTTAGTAAGAGGTTTGCCTTCTTCATGTGAATGACAAAGAAGTTCAACATCTTTACATACCTTACGAATCCGGGCTGCGACACGTATTCTTCTGCTTCCTCTTTAGTGCTTGCTATCTTTATGCTTACTCTCTTGCGGATGTTCTCCATTGTCTTACCAAACACGGAGTTGTTCATCAGTTTGAAGAGGTTTTTCTCGAAGTCATTCTTGGCTGCGGTACGCTTTTGCGTGTTAAAGTCAATGTAAGGCTGCATCCAGGGCTCCTGTGTAAACTTTAAGACTCTGTGAATCTTCTTCACGCGCATACCGTGCTTAACGTAAAACTGCAAATTGCGGTAATGCACGACATACTTCTCCTTATCCATCAGGTTCATAGTTAGTTTCCTGTACGGCTTGTACCCAGGACACATCTTCTTCTGTAGCGGTGACAGCTGTTTGAAGGGTATTTCTATTGCTTCTGGCGCTAACGGAAACTCATTGTGTGCGTCATGCAGGTGCTCCGGGTACTCCAAATCCACCTCCAACACGTAACCCTTGTCTTCCTCCTTCCCTATCTTTAAGTAAAAGTCTAATGGTTTTACGTCATCCCATTCGAAGTCTCTTACGGGTAGGTATTGGGACATTGCCCAACCGTAAAGGTTATTTGCATCCAGGTATTGAATGTACGTAGTTGGCTTTTCGGGGTCATTCTCTACTAAGGGGTTGTTTGCGCGGGCATAGCGTCTGCTGGGACCGCAAACTCCACCACGGATACCGTCTTCCATAAACCGATACATGTCATACTCCGTTAAGAGGTCTAATTGTGCGTTCGTCTTCTTTAACAAAGCACTCCAAGAAAGCCCGGGAGCTGTGTAGAAGTTAGCAGGATCCAACCCGTAGTATTCCATAGACATCTTCCTAAAGTTCTGAAAGACATCTGCTAGCAGTACCACATCTGAACGCAGGTAAATATCATGGTATTCCCCCATGTTCTTACAGGAATACTTCTCCCACGCGTCTAATGCGTGTTGGTACTCCTCGTCCTTTATACTGGACTCGGTTAAGGTGCTGTAGAAGCATTCTTTGGGTGGTAAGGACTCTTCGAATCGCTCCCAGGAGTCCATGTACTCATACGGATACACACCCTTTCTTTCCGCGCTGTATTGACTTGAAATAGGAAAGTCTGCGTTGTACCTTACGAGGTTTGCTAAGGAGTCTGCCATAAACTGCTGCGAATCTAGGAACTTTAACTTACCCACAGTTACAGACATGTAGCGCTCTTTGTTGTTGGGTATGCATTTGACGTCAGCCCCATCTGTCCCCTGAAGGAGTAAATGGGAGTCGTAACCGCGAAGGTTGTGAAAGAATACGGGTATTTCCATGTCAGGGTTAATGTGTGAGTTGCATCTCCAGTGAGCTGCTCCCACATAATCACCAGTCAAAGAACAGTAATCCAATACTTTATCCTCATAGAAGTCTTCTACGAACACCTTATTACAATGAATGCAGTGTGTCGATGGCTTACCAGGTTTTTCACCCTTATTGAAATACTTTCCACACTTAAAGTGTGCTTCTCCTAAGTATTTACCATATTCATCCCACGCTTTCTTAGCTTGTCGTCCGTATTGTAGGAATTGCTGGTTACATACGTGGCAATTCTTAGCTTTTGCGTACTTCAATCGGTTTTCTTTGTTAAGCAGTGGGTTCTTCTTACACCTCAACTTCTCTCGTATGTTCTTTTCCTCGTTCTGTAACGCTTCTAAGAAGTCATTCGCTGCGCCTTTACCTCTGTAGATGACTGGTCCGTCAGTTTGACCATCTGATCGCACTACTATGTATCCATACGAGCAAATCTCATGTAGCCCCAGTCTTTTCGTAGCTCCATTCTTTTGGTCTTCTTTCGTAATAATCGCTTCAAAGTCTGCATAGATTACATACGGCACCTTGGTTTGTCTCTTATGGTCTTCATACGACAATTCCTTATCTGCAGGCATCTGTATCCTTTGTGCAACCTCCTCTACACCTCTACATGCCTCATCGTGGTCTCTTAGGGCTTTTATCGAGTTAAATGATAGTAAGCAACAATCACAGAAGTATTTCTTACATTTATGTTTGGTGTGCCTGTAAAACAGTCTGCTAATATGCTTAATCCATGAGTAATGCCCACCATGGTAAAACAAATGAATGCGTTCTCCTCTACTCTTTGACAACACTAGGGGAACTATGGTTTGATCCCTAGCCCCGTAAACGTTAATTGCTAAATCGTTTATTTCCTCGAATATGGGGATGTCTATCAACTGCATGGGAAATTCCACACCCTCCCACTCCAGGTCATCTGTTGGGTACTTACTCGTCCTACAGGGATCTCTTTCTGCTGGATGCAGTGCAGACCTAACCGCCCACATAAAGCATCGATTATCTTCATTCTTTACGTTTACAATTGCCTTCTTTCTCTCTACCCACACTGGTAGTGGTACGTAACTTCCTCCTCGGATGGGTACGTACCTTGCCATGCTAACCTCCATTCCTACGACCTCCTCTACTGTCCAACCTGAGTAGTATAGGGAATGGGGGTTCTAGCGCAGTGACCACACGAGGATTTCCCGTTTAAAGTCACTAACCCGTGTTTGCGTAGCCCTCATTCCCTATGAGACCCCCAGGATTACCCGTGGGGGTAACAGCGCACTCGAAATATGTTACTTTACGCCAGGATTACCCGTGAGGGCAACAGCGCACTCGAAATATGTTACTTTACGCCAGGATTACCCGTATAGGGAATGGGGGTTCCAGCGCAATCTCAACACGGGGTAAGACCCGCGTCAAAAATCCACCTACGGACGACCCCCACTCCAAGTGTGGTTGAGGGCAACAGCGCACTTAAATATGTTAGTCTATATATGGAGTGCGAAGAATGTAAGAGAACTTTTAAGAAAGAAGCGGATTTGAAAAAGCATTTGAAAATGAAGACGAAGTGTATGAGCAGTTATGATTGTGGATGTGGTAAGAAGTTTGAGACTAAGGTTAAATTGTTTTGGCATTGTCAGGACTGTGAGTACGACTACGACGACCTAAAAAGTGCTTGGTATTAGGTATAAAATATTTCCTATTATATAGATGGAATCCCAAAGCAACTTCAGCACGGTGTCAATACCCGGTAACGGTGAGATTGACGTTAGACAGTTTTGGCGTCAGTCAGAAAGGAAGGTTAAAAGGACTCTCCGAAAAGGTATAGAAGAATTAGGAGCCCTGAAAGCGAGCATAATGGTAGAAGTAAGTTTGTCAAAAGACGAGGTAATGACGACAGCAATGTTGCGATCAAAGTCGTTAGTGATATTAGAATCCACGAATCTGGATAGGTCACTCAGTGAAGCCTTAGAAGCAATAATGGAGTCGCTGTCTAACTACACGAAAGAAGGATCGGGTTGGACAGTAGAGGAGGTTGAAGGAATAGAGATAAGTATAGCCAGGTACGTACCCATACGAGGGGGGAGTTACGTACCGCTACCAACGTGGGTAGAAAGGAAGAAGGCTATTGTAAACGTGAAGAATGAAGACAATCGATGCTTTATGTGGGCAATCAGGTCTGCACTGTATCCAGCAGAGAAGGATCCCTGTAGGACAAGTAAGTATCCCACAGACGATTTAGAGTGGGATGGTGTGGAATTTCCCATGCAGTTGATAGACATCCCCATATTTGAGGAAATAAATGATCTAGCAATTAACGTTTACGGAGTCAGAGAGCAGACGATAGTACCGTTAGTTCTGTCAAAAAGTAAAGGAGAGCGCGTACATTTATTCTACCACGGCGGACACTACTCATGGGTTAAACACATTAGCAGACTATTCTACAGACATACTAAGCACAAAGGCAAAAAGTACTTCTGCGACTGCTGCTTGCTGTCATTTACATCCTTAAATGCCCTAAAGAAACACGATGAGATCTGCCGCGGAGTCGAAGAAGTGGCGCAACGGATCCAGATGCCCACCAACAAAGAGCTTTCATACGCAAACCATCAAAAGCAGATGCAAGTGCCTTACGTGATATATGCAGACTTCGAAGCGTTGATAACTAAGGAAGAGCAGAAACGTGGTGCCACGAATAAGGTAGGATTACACGAGATCTGCTCCTTTGGTTACATAGTAGTCAGATCAGACGGTAAAGCAAACCCTCCTGTGATTTACCGAGGTAAGAACGCAGCTAATGAGTTTCTAGAAGCATTGCGAGAAGAGGAGGGGGAGATAAGAGAACAATTAAGACGTCCAAAGAAGATGGAATTTACCAAAGAGAACCAGGAGGCTTTTAACAAGGCAAAAAAATGCCACATTTGCCAACATACGCTTCTTCAGTTTGGAAGACGAGCCAAGAAAGCGTGGGATGAAGATGGAAAGTATCTAGGAGAAGCTCATTTTAAATGCGGGAAGTATGCTAAGAAAGGTGAGAAGCCGGGAAAGCCCTCCACGCACTGCATTCACTGCCACAAAGCATTTGTTGAGGATTTCTATGTGGATAAGGTTAGGGATCACTGCCACATCACTGGTAAATACAGAGGAGCGGCTCATTGGAAATGCAATATAAACTTCAAAGTAAATCCAGATATGGAGATTCCGGTGTTCTTTCACAACCTCCGCGGTTACGACTCCCATTTGCTACTACAAGGAACAGACGGCTCCGACGTCAAATGCATACCCAACAACAAAGAGCGCTACATGTCCGTAACTGTGGGCAAGCTGAAGTTCTTAGACTCGCAGCAGTTCATGGCGGACTCCTTAGCAAACCTCGTAAAGTATAACACCAACTTTCCCATTTCCAGTCAATACGGCGCGGAAAGGAAAGGAGTCTACCCATACGAATACATGGATTCCTGGGAGCGATTCGAAGAACCCCTACCACCCAAAGAGAGATTCTACAGCACCCTAAACGAGTCCGGTATAAAGGACGAGGAGTACCAGCATGCGTTAGATGTGTGGGAAAAGTACTCCTGTGAGAACATGGGGGACTACCACGACATCTACCTAAGGTCTGACGTAGTGCTGCTTGCAGATGTTTTCCAAAGCTTCAGAAAGATGGCTATGGAATATTACGGATTGGATCCCGCTAATTTCTACACGGCTCCTGGGCTCAGCTGGAGTGCTTTGTTAAAGAAGACAAACGCGCAACTGGATCTCCTAACGGAATACGACATGTACCGCTTTATGGAAGACGGTATTCGTGGCGGCGTATGCGGACCCAGCCGACGTTACGCCCGCGCAAACAACCCCTTAGTAGAGCACGACCCAGAGAAACCAACCACATACATTTACTACCTGGATGCGAATAACCTTTATGGTTGGGCAATGTCACAATACCTACCTGTACGCGACTTCGAATGGGACAACATAAAGCCCATAGAGTTTTACCTAAACGTAGGTAAAGAAGACGACAAGGGTTACGTCTTAGAAGTGGATCTGGAGTACCCAGAGCGCCTGCACGACGAACACAATGAGTTCCCCTTAGCACCAGAAGCGATAGAGATACCATTTAAGCAGCTAAGTCCGCTGCAAAAGCAAATGTGCTCTGGTTACAAACCGTACAGGAAACTAACTATGAACCTGATGGATAAGAAGAAGTATGTGGTACATTACCGCAACCTGCAGTTCTACGTGCGACACGGAATGCGCGTAGAGAAGATCCACAGAGTCCTAAAATTCACGCAGGAACCCTGGATGCGCCCCTACATTGACTTTAACACGCAAAAGCGTACCGCAGCGAAAAATGACTTCGAGAAAAACCTCTTCAAACTGATGAACAACAGCGTGTTCGGAAAGACAATGGAGAACATCCGCAAGCGCGTAAGCGTAAAAATAGTCAGCACCAAAGAGGAAGCAGAAGCATACGTGTCACAGCCAGGCTTCGTTAGATACGTAGAAATGCTGAACTTCTACGTGATTCACATGAAAAGGGCAAACCTCTTACTAAACAAGCCCGTTTACACAGGCTTTACGGTGCTGGATCTATCGAAGCTGCTTATGTATGAGTTCTACTACGATAAGCTTAAGCCAAAGTACGGAGACCGCTGTCGCCTCCTGTACACAGACACCGACTCCCTAATTCTAGAAGTGCAAACGGAAGACGTTTACAAAGACTGCCTCCCCGACATAGACGAGTACGACACCAGCGGTTACCCGAAGGAGCACTTCCTTTACTCTGCGAAGAATAAGAAGGTAATTGGGAAGATGAAAGACGAAATGTTAGGAAAACCCATAGTAGAGTACGTGGGTCTGAAACCAAAGATGTACAGCGTGCTAAAGTTAGACGGCGTAGAAAAGAAAGCTAAAGGCGTAAAAAAGTACGTGGTTAAGAAGGACATTACGCACGAGTCCTACCTCAACGTATTACGAACACGCAAGGAACAGCGGCATAAGATGAACAGCCTGCGCAGCTATGGTCATCAGATACATAACGTCACGCAGGAGAAGGTGTCACTGTCTGCATTTGACGGTAAGCGATGGATGTGTGATGACGGAGTGCATACGATAGCATTCGGACATCACACGATAAGCAGTTCTTCCATGACGAACCCACGTGTGGGGCCATCGTGAAGATAATACAAGATGGGCTGACCCTTCTTAGCTATTACGCTTCGGATCTGGTAAGTTTCCAAAGACCAATTAGGATCCGTAGCTCTTTTGGATCCTCCTTCTAATTCACCCGGTCCGTAGAGATATCGGACTGTGACATTACCTAATTTTTTTTCATGGGGGAAGACCGCCCTCGAACTTCTGACGTAGGACTTGTGTTCCACGTGTTTCTTTTTTATGGCATCCTTGGGTTTCATTCCCGTAGCCCTGGCCGCCTCGTTGTTCAAAGCCGCGACGACCTGGGGGAGCCTCTGTGTCCATTCCCTGTTGCGTTTGGAGGGATCTTCCAGCTCTTTCCAATACTGGTACCCAAAGAGACGCTCGGCCAGGGTCTTATTGAATCTTTCGACAATGCTCTGACCCCTGTGGTACTCTGCCTCGGCTCTCCTAATCTTGGTGTCGTGGTCTTTCAGGGTCTTAGTAACCACGCCCATGAACTCTGTCCCCGCATCCACTTGCAGCAGCTTGGGCCATTTCAAAACGCGCTTATAAATCCTACTCAGGGCTTCTGCGACTTCCCCAGAATCCTTGCTGGTTATGGGTTCGGCGTCCTTGTATCTGCTTGCGATATCAACTACGGTCAAAGCGTATTTATAGGTCTTTCTTCTCACCTTGTCGTGCGGCAAGAAAAGCAAATCCGCCTGATGAACTTCATTGGGGGTATTTACGGTAAAGCTGGGCCTGGGAATGTACTGGGGCACGGGAAGATAAACCTGCCAGAGGGTTTGTTTTTTCAACCAGTTCTTAGCCGTTTCATCTGATACCCTGGCCGCGGTCGCGAGTTTCTTGATAGCTGACGCTCCTTTCCAATAACCTTCAGGTCCATAGTAAATCCTTTTGAGTTTGTCCTCTACGAGGCCCATTATATGAATTCCAAAACAAGATTGATCTTTCGCCCGTTGAAATCCACCGTCTTTCCGTCCACTTTAATGGTGATGTTTATGCTTTCTACCAAATTAGACAGGTCATAGCTCAAAGAAATGGGAGTGTATTCTTCTGAGTCATATGGATTACCTTTGGGTAGAAACTTGGACATAAGAGAAGACTTTTCTCCATTGTTGTAACTATGGACCAAGTCGCAATAGACTTCGTAAGAGGATGCGACTTTCCATTTCACAGGTATGGCTGTGTTGGTAATCGTCTTGCCTGAGGCACATAATAAAGATCCCAATGGGTCAGACTTTCCAAAAGTCATCGAATAATTTGACATATTATGTTTGAAGGTCATTTCGTGCGGCAATCCTGTGGTGAGCGTATAACCGTGTTTTGCTAATTCCTTAGCAAGGGTGATTGGTGTGTAATGTCCATCGGGCAGCAATACGCCTTGATAATTGCCGCCGCCTTTATGCTCAGTGATCAAGGCATTGACTAAATTATACCAAGAATTGTACAAAGAGCAACTAACCAGCCTAACCTTATGGGCTTTGATGGGGGGATTCAGATAAGTGGTAAAGTTATTCTTGTCGCTTTCCAAAAAGACGATCATATATTTCAGGAAACACAGTTCCCTTCGTTAGAGCAGATACGCCAAAGCTACGCCTCCTGCCAGCCCTGCGACTCCTACAAAGACCAGCTCACTATTTTTTGTTTCTTAGAAGGCTGATAGTAATTCTTAAACTGAGGCTTTCTTAACCTAAAGTCGGGGTGTGCTTGCGCATAGAGCTTAAAGGCGTAGTCTGTATTTTCAAAGTTCTTATCCGCCTGCATTTTGTCTTGGTAGTTCTTGTCCAACCAATCCCTGTAAGCTTGTCTTTTTTCATTCCAAGCTGCCACGTCCCGCTGATATTTCTCCAGCGCTAAATCATGCCTTTTCCTCTCAGCGGCCAAATCTCCGCTTTTGTCGCCTCTGACTAATCTATCCAAATACTGACCACCATAATTAGCTCCAGTGAATGCTAAAGCTGCAACGATTCCGCCTACGACCACGCTAGCCATTATATATTAGAAAATCACAGGGATTTTCGCGAGTTATGTCGTTGGCAGGTACTTTTCCTTCCGTAGGTAATCCTTTACCATGATAGCTCCGCCTACGGCAGCGGTCATCTTGGCAAAGTTAGCGAAGCTCTTGCTTGGGTCTTCAGTAAAGTCTTCTCTGAGCACTTTCTTACCAACCCAACCAATACCCGCAACAATGGAAGTAATAATAGCTGCTTCTTCAACAGTTTTCAATAACGCGGTTGACATTATATTACAAAGCGAGAAGGAAAATCTAGGTCGCCACGGCACGTGGTGATAAATCTACTCCATTTCAGGGATCTTACTTTTTCTAACAGCCGGTTCCACAGGTGCGCGATACGTTGGTGGTTCTACCTTTTTCGTTGCCCGCCATTGTAAGTAGAGGCTGCCTGCTGCTATAGCGACTCCTAACGCGCCAATGACGTATCCCGGATTAATAAAGGATTCCTCTTCCTCCACCTTTTCTTCTTTTTTGGCTTTGTTCTTCCTGTTCATCTCCGCGAGCTTCTTTCCGGCAGCGACTCTGCCCGGAGATTTAGCCTTGGTAATCTTGGTATCTTCTACGGGTGGTTGTTCTTCGGTGCCACTCATCTTATATTAAGGGACTTGAAGGACTTGACAAGTAACTTGACAACGACTTGACTAAGTACTTGAGGTGACTTGACAACGACTTGACTAAGTACTTGAGGTGACTTGACAACGACTTGACTAAGTACTTGAGGCGACTTGATCAGGCACCTCAGCAAGTGCTGCCTGGAAGACCTTTTCGACTTCTCTGTCCTTCTTGAAGTCCTTCCAAGACACCAGTACCTCCTTCAAGTCGACATGCTGAGCTACGTGAAGTGCCGCAGAGGCGACTGCCATTAACTTACCGCACTTCAAAGACAACCACCCGCAGGTTATCTTAAGTTCTTGGGATATGACATAGTCATCTCTTATGTCCTTCCGTAGTTGCTCCACGTCGTCTATGGGCAGTGCAAGTCCGAGAAGCTTGGTGGCCAGCTTAATGGCTGAGTCTGCTACGGCGTCCGTGGTCTTACTTGCAAGGGCAGCCTCATACCTTTTATGGAATTTCTTGACTTCCTCTTCTGACAACTTATTAACCTGCTCATGGGTAAGTTCCTTGCCTATCATTTCTTTACACTTCCCAGAAGACACCAGGATGTTAAGTTGTTCCTTAAGGTTACTTTCGTCTAACTGTGTGGGGACTTCATCTAAGAGCTGCTCAATCTCCATATACATTAACGTCATAAGGAAACCTCAAAGAAAAGATCATCTTGGAATGTTGATGCGTCTTTAAATGCCGCATGTATTCGTGTAACTGTTCCTTGGATATCTCACCGCCGTAGTCGCTTAAGATGGTTTCCAGGTCAGACTTACTTGGAGTATAAAATACTACGAGAGAGCCTATGTTTTCCCTGAAGGGTTTAGAGACACTGGTAAGCTGCTGGGAAAGCAACCAAACGCTGATATTGTCATGCCTACCGCTGAAGGCGAGTTTAACGAGCTCGGAGGTGCGCTTTTTTACGTCGTCCCCGCAGGCAATGTCATCCAGTATGAGTAAAGTCTGTGTATCTTTAGGGAATTGCTTATGCCAGAACTTCAAATGGCTGGATAACTCGTTAGGGTCTAAGATATCTACGAAGAAGTCGTCATCATTCCTGCCTATGCCTTCCCAGGTAACATTATTCCGGTAGGTAGGGCATAATAGCACGATATAGTCAAAGCGGTATCTAAAGGGTCCTAATAGCTGCTCCACTACGAATTGGGTCTTTCCGCAGCCGGTGGGTCCTACTATCAGAGCATTGCAGGGAATATGGTTCGGATCCATTATATATACGATGGACCCAGTGGACGCAGTAAGAAGGATTGCCACCGACGCAAAGATAAAAGAGACACCATAGAAATGCAAAGGGAGGAGATCGATCGGTTAAAAGAGCGCGTGCAGGAATTGTATGATGAAATGTGCGGTCTGAAGCGCGCGGAAAGGTTTGGTGCGCTTTTGACGATGGCCGGTTGGGCAAAAGAAAGCGTGCAGGACTTTATTAAGTATCCCTTATAAGGGTTAATAATTCTTATATAATGAAGTGTAAGGATTGCGACAGGGAGTTCAGTAGCAAACAGGCTTTGCAGTATCACCAAAAAAAGAAGGTATGTTTTAAAGAGGTGGATAACGTCACCAGCCTGTGACACTTGCAGCCGGCAGTTTAGCAGTAAACAGGCGCTGCGATATCACGTGGAAGGAAGGGTGTGTTTGAAGTCTAAGGAAAGACGCTGTGCTGATTGCAATCGGCTCTTTAGCACGCCCCAAATGTTGCAATACCACCAAGAAAATAGGGTGTGTTTAAAGGATGTGTGTGCGCGCTGCGGGGAGCTCTTAACCGACGCATGGCATCAACATAGATGTCGTGGTAATTATGATTTGGACGTCGTATGCGAGGAGCATGGTGATATCGCTGCGAGATGTTGCCCAGCGGAAACCATAAGGAAGTTAACTCTTCGTAAGAAAGAAATAGACCAACGCTTTACGGAGTTCGACCGCGCCGAAGGTACGCGCTGGGAGAACGCAGAGTATTGGAGTGCGCCCTGTGACGCGTGTGGCGGCTTAAGGAAAGGAGATGATCATATCTGGCAGTGCTTGTGCCCGCAGCATCGTCCCCGCGGTTTTAAGGAGTACTTGGATCGTTTTGATGATTGGCATGCTCAAAACATGGAGGTAAGGAAAGCCCGTAAGTAAAGTAGGGTTTGCGCAAAGAGTCTCAAAATGCACTCTTATATTTATTAATATTCTTTGATTGTTTATTAAGAATAAAAGAAGAAACATTAATAAATATAAGGACCCCTTTTGGAGAAGGTATGCAGAACTCAATAAGAAAAGAAGAAACCTTAATAAATATAAGAACCCCTTTTAAAGGTATATGCTAGCCTACGCAGCCGCCTTCTTAGGAGGCATTCTAATTACCCTTTCAATATATGGACTGTATTACTTGCGAACCACCTGCCGACTGCATTACCCCTTGTAAGCCGCGTAAAAAATACACCTGCCTTCATTGCGACAGGGTATTCTCCGAAGGATCCTTTGTGGGGCATTGGTGCTCCGCGGATCCTAAAGCGCAGCGGACTTTAGCAGACGCGCTTAACTACAAAGAGGAGATGGAGTAACTCTTCTTTCAATGTCAAACTTCCATCGGCCATTTACCTTACCATAGCTGCGTAAGTGGGTGAATTCCTCGCCCTGAATTACGTACCGCACGCAATCCGGCGCCCAAAGGGAATATTCCTTACCTTCTAAGTCTTTGAGGACTAACCGTAAACGGTCGATGTCTTCGAAGACGACGTAATTTTTTATTTCGTATGCTTTACCGTGGACAAGATCACGCCAGTGAGTCAAGCTGAGCTTCATTATACCTATGGAATATCTTTAGGTGCGTTTTCAAAGTGGCGTAGGACTTAAACCGCTTTACACAGCCCTTACAGGGAATACGAATACCATCCGCGTAATCCATCAGGGCACGGCAGATAATGTCGTAATCGTTGCTAACCATCGTTAGGTAACCATTTACGTCAAGCTGTGAGATTTTCTTAGATTGCTTCGCGGATAAGACGCCGTTTCCTTTTGGGGTTTTCAACTCAATACACAACCCGCGGTATTTCTTATGCGCATTTAGGATTAAAAGGTCGGGTTGACCGGCTTGGTAGCCTTTTCGCCAGCAGGTTATTCGCTTGCTGTCTGAATCTTGAAGTTCGCCAAGACCCGGCGCTATGATGAAATCGGGGTAAAACCTACGTGTGTAGTCGACGACCTTCGCGTGTAGGTCGGCTTCATTTTCGATCTTGAATACTAACTTGTTTGGGCCGCCAAACCGCCTTTCTATTGCATATTTACCCGTTTTCCTTAGCGCGGGTAGGACTTCCTCAAAGACCCAATCACGAAACTCCACAGCTTTGGGTAGTTTGGAGCTAAATATCAGTTCGTACAAACCAGGTTCGGATATAAACACGGCATTTGGTTGCGTAGTAAAGGAGCGGTGATTCGCAGCCCCTTGTAGATCAACCCATTTTTTCTGGTATTTCTCAGATACGTGTGCTCTAATTGCATCTCTAGGGCGCTCATAACCCAACGCCAAAGCCACCTCCTTTGCTTTGAAGTACAAAGTTTCGCCTTGCACTATGCATTGCAGTTTGGTGTCGTTGTTTTCAAATACGCGAAGCATCGTATATCTAAGAAACATTTTAACATTAATAGGCAACGCTCTTTAGCTGATTCATTTCTACGCTCAGTTGCGCGTCAGACACGACGAAGACGTAGCAGTTTATTTTGTCGCCGTCGCCCGCGGAGGCATTCTTGGTGCGCTTGATCTCCAATGTTATGCCATCCTGCGTATTTACTAGACGTAAACCCTGGCCATGTAGGTCTTCGTCGTTAATGGTGCGCATGTCAATCCATAACGCATATTTGTCCTTAAAGAATTCCTCAGGGCTAATTTGGTCACCAAACTTGCGCATGGACTCTCTGTACACGTCTGCGGGCTTTATTCCCTGGGAGTAAACCTTGTTTGGAACGCCGTTTATGTTCACGCCGACGTTAGTAATGTTGGGGTTGTGAAAGTCTTCGGAGTCGCGCTTACCAGCCTCGTAGGGTTTGGCAAACACCAGCATTAGCCCCGTGAGACTTCTTCGGGGGAGGTTAATGCTTTGGTTGATAACCTCATCCGTCTTATCCAGGAAGCTGAACGTCTTATACATCACTACGTGGTCGTATAAGAATGCCTTTCCGGCGCTATATTCCATGTCAGCGCTACGGGCCAGCTCTTCGCTGTACACCGTTTCGTACTGTAATTCTAGATTAGTGATAGAGTATGGGGTTGTCGTGGTAAGTGCAGTGCTTAGCCCACCAATGATGTTATTAGCATCTGCTAAAGTTACTTCAAACTGTAACTCGGATAACTGTCTTGGGTAATACACACCGTGATTCGTGATTACTTCAAAGTCCAGTGGTATGACATACTTGCTACCATAGGCGGTCTTTATTCGCTTTGCGTCTGCCACTGCGGTTTCTCCGCTGCCGTCAGTAGGTTGCGTTTTCGTAGGTGTGCGGACCTTACGTAGAATGACACTACCAATTCCTTGTTCTATCCTTTGCGCGCGGTCAAAGGCCGTAAACCATAAGTCTTTGTACGTGGTATACAGATCGTACCTATTCAAATCTAATAGCGATTCCCCGGCGAACTTTACGCGCATCTTAGAAACAATGTTGCGACCCACGTTGTTAACGATAATCCTTTCATCTGTGGGGCTTGACTGTACCGCTAGGTCGAACCTTAAAGCCAAGGTGCCGGGTACTAAGACTAGGTTATCCGTTAGGCGGGGCACGCCCACGTACAAGGTTTCTCCTGGCTTTGCGCTAGAAGGTGTGAATGTGACCCGATGAAAGGTGCGTTCTGCTTTCAGCCCGCCAACCTGCTTAGGTAATACGTTGGGATTTAACTTTGAGCTTATCATATATAATGGAAGTAGAAGGAACAGACCCCGACTTCGATCCCACCACTGAGGAAGGTCAGGCTGACATTAACGACGGTGATGAAGAACCGCTGCTTCCCACCCAACAAGTCGACGATTCCCTAAGGGATAGGATTGCAAAGGCCCTAAGACATCCCAAAGCACGCGAGTACGCGTTTCCGCGTGAGCACATAGAGCTTCAAAACATGGGCGAGCCGGAAGCAGCCGCGCGGGAAACCGTAGAGCGGGCAAAGCAGGAGCTAGAGCTGCGCTACGACAACTTTGATGCTGACGACGTAAAGCTCACGGAAAAAGGGGATAAAGTTTTCATAAGCGTTCAAGACTTAAGATTTCCTGACAAAGACCGCTGGACAAGACCACAGCAACTATTTGATGAGGAGGGCAACGTTAGGGGTGACGTCTTGAGATTAAAAGGCTTCAGCGTGCTACTAGAACCCTGTTAGAAAGGCTACACAACTTAACCGAAAGGACCAACGCGGTAAAACATGCTGAGGATCTTCAAAAGGAGTTAAAAGAAAAAGATGAAGAATATGCAAGGCTAAGCAAACTACTTGCCAGCGCAGAAAGTAATTCCTCTCAACAAATGAAAAAATAAAAGAATTAGAAAACCAGTTGAGCCAGACCCTGCGCGCATTAGACGTAGTACGGGAGGACTTGGAAAATTCTCCAACGGAAGCACTGCGGGAAAGGGAGAAGAATATGAGGAGCAAAGACAGCGGCAGGCTGACGCGTATGCGAAGGTAGTTGAATTCAGAGATCAAGAAATAAGGAAAAGGGAAGAACAAAGGGATATTGCTCTGCGTGAAAGGGAAGAAAATACGAGAAGAACTCAATGCTGTCCTACAGGCGTTGGACGTAAAAAGCGAAACCTGCGGGCTGAAATGTCTGACTCCTTGGTAGAAAGCCGAATGTTAATGTCTGAAATCAATGCAAAAACAGATCAAATTCAACAGAAAGATCAAGCCATCAAAGACTTAGAGTATGAAATAGAACGACAGCGGGGGGTAATCGAAGATCAAGAACGCCCTGAGGAAGAAAAGGAGGCTGCTCAAAAGGAAATGGAAGATCTAGAGGTGCGCCTTGCGGAGTTGCGGGCGGAAAAGGAGAAGCTGGAGAAAGAATTAGGGCTTACCACCAAGGAAAAGATAAAAAGAGCTCTTTTGAAGTATGGTCTTCCGCTGGCATTCGCGGTCGCTATTTCGAGCGTAGTAGGCGTGATCTTGTCCGCGCTTAAGGCTACAGGCGCGGGCGTAAAGAAATTAGGCAATGGGCTGACGGACTTAGGAAAAAAAATGGCAGCCGGTCTTCCTGGGCTGCTGGGTTCGGTTGTTTCCTTGGCACTTAGGGCCGGCGGAGAACTGTTAAAGTTCGTGGGGAATAACGTTTGGATATTAGTAGTAGCTATCGGGGTGGTACTCCTGAAGAAGATGAAGGGTTAATCTTATCCTTGTATGTTATGTCGGGCTTATCGTCGTCGGGTGTCCGAGGCGTTCTCGACTGGGGATAAGTAAAGATAGTATTCGCGCCGCCTTGATAATGCGGAACTAGCGGTATGGCGGTCATAGTAGAAATGGTCTTATGGTTCCAGGTACTGTCGGGGGCGTTAGCGAATCCGTCCGTGCTATTTATGAAAGCATAATAACCAAGATTGCTACTACCGTCAGGGTAAATCTGTAACTTAGCATACTTACAATTGACTACCATTTGAAACGTAGCCATATAAAACGCCTCGTTACTAAATGGATATGGCTGCGCCGAGAAATGAGTAGGACTTCGATTGTTGGTCAATGCCCTATAAGGAGCTAAGGGCTCATCATTCTCGTCAACCAACCTAAACCCTATGATTCCCGCCCGCCCCGAGGTAACGTTAATGCTACAAACGATCAACGCAAGACCTCCAACTTCAACCCACATCCCAATATCGAGCCAGGTGTGATCAGTATACCGCCCATCCCTTAAGTAATAAGTGTAATGGGCTTCCTTCCAATGTGGATTCATATATTTAAAGGCTAAGCACCGTAAGAGTGCTTATGGTCTCGTGGTTATAGGTCGTATCCCTTTGATTTTCTATGCTATTTACGCAAACGCTCCCAGTGTCGTCTACGCGTATTTGCAGCTTTACCTTCCCATGGCAATCAGCAACCATGTGAAAAGTCCAAGTCGTAAGATTCTCAGCGCTATTCGTTGGCGGCTCTACGGAGAAATGCGCAGGCTCCCTGTTGTTCGTTTTCGTACGCATAGGCTGCAGTATGCCATTCTCATCCAGGAACCTGAAGCCCACGTTGGCATGGCTGCTCGTGCCAATGCAAATACTACAAAGGATCAATTTCTTTCCTGAGTAGTTCAAATTCACGGACATGCCCGTGACATCAACCCAAGATGCCTGGGTGTATTTTTTCTCGCCTGTGTAAGTCGTATAGACACAATCTACTCCAGCTACGTAGGGGTTGTTCATCGCCATATATAATAACTCAGACCAATGCTTGCAGCGGTTAAGCCGACCTTTAGTAAGTTATGGTCATATTCCTCAGGTATCGCAGGCAGGGCCTTCTTTGATGGTTTCTTAACTACGGGTAGCTTCGTTTCATGCGACTTTTTTGACTTCTCCACGAAATGGGGGATGTTCCTAAGAGTGTCAGAGTTCACGTCGTTCACCCCAAACTTCATATCCTTAGTAGCTCGTTGAAGTTTGTTGTTGTATCCTACTACAGAACCAGTATTAATAGATAAATTACTAGGCATTAACCAACAACCCGGGGCTACTGCATAGTCCAACCTCGCCTTAGAATTTTGTATAGCTAGTTGGTAACGCTGTACGCCCTTGCTAATGTCGCCCTCCAAGATCGAACTTTCGAATAAGATCAAGGCTTCGGCTCGCGTCTCTTCTGCGGCGCCGGTATTCCCAATTATACTTGATCGGGTATTTACTTGGGCTCCAAGGATAGAATACACGTAAGCTTCTATGCTGCGGTTCAAACGAGCAAGGCCGGCTTTGGTTAGTCCTTTACCTTCTGGGGGTATGAAATTAAGATATTGCTTCGTTTGCTCGTCGTTGGTAATCTTAATAATCAGCGGGTTAGCCCCTGCATACTTACCGCCCTCGTCTTTAAACAGAGGCCCGTCTCTAACTTCCTTAGTGGTCTTAGCGTTTGGTTCAAAGAAGGTGCTACTGTCGTGAGTTTCCTTATGATACCCAGTGTTCCACCGTAGATTCAATGCATGAACTTCCCTGTTGCTTAGCTCGTGCCCACCAATCCCCCAATAAGCCCAAATGTGCCCCAGGCCATTGTTAGCACCGACAGTGCATCTAAAATCCTTCCCTACAACACCAAACTCCTTACAAAGTCGGTCGTAAGCAGGAACGTTGTATTTATTATCTCTTGGATAGAACGCAGCATCTCCCGGTAAAGCGGTAACTCCCATCTCATGCAGTATTCTTCTAACCGTGAAGTGAAAATGAAACATGAATATCAAATTCTTCATCAAGTTCGCACTTACACCGCAGCCGCTAGTGGCACACCAAACCGCAAAGTTCAGTTGCTGTGGCCAGTATCGCATGTTAGGGCCTCTCAACCATTCATGAGATTCCTTAGCGGTGGTATGATTAATGGGCACGTTTTTGAAGATATCTCGCACCTTTAACGAAAAGGAATGCTTGTTAGAAATCCGCATGTTCAGCGTTAGGTCCAAGCTTGGGTGTTTATCAAATGAAACTGCAGGTATCGGATAAGTACTGGTACCCAGCAATAATTCCTTTGACCAACCTTGCACGGGCTTATGTTCGATATAACCAGAATTCTTCAGTTGAGAGTCTATCTGATCGACCAGCGTAGGTTTCAAATCCTCGTTGCTGTACATCCTAGAGCCGTTATAGTAAATCCCATCGGGTCTCCTTTCGAACTTACTAGGGTCTGCATGTGGAAACATCTTCCTAAATGCTCTCCAATTCCAGTAATCCCGGTTGTCGTGATGTGGCTGCTCCTCAATATCATTCCCAAAAGCGTCGTACATTAGTATATATAATGGATGTTATACCATCAGCACCTCAGTTGTACCCAGATGTTCCCTATACTACACCTAACGAACTAAACGCCGAAAACTTTCGTCTGAATAAAGCGAACTTAATCCTGGCTTACTTGGAAGGGCAAACAAAACACTATGAAAAAGTTAGAAAAAAGTACGTTAGAGCCCGGAGTACGCTACATAAGATTGCGATAACTTCAGGATCCATATCTGTTGTGTTAACGGGCTCCGGCGTTGCTACTTCGCTTACTGGACCGGGAATAATTGTTGGAGTTCCTTTGGCCGGCGTTGGGGCAGCTTGTGGTATTATTTCTGCTGTTGCTACGGGTATTATGAAACAGTTGTCAAGCAAAATATCCAAGCATGACACTACAATAGCTCTGTCAAGGGCTAAAGTAAATACAATTACCGATCTTGTCTCAAAGGCTTTGCGTGACAGAAAGATAGACGACGTAGAATTCTCGCTTATTCTGACCGAAGAGGAAAAGTACGAGAAACTAAAGACGGACATAAGGAATAAAAAAACAGTCGTAAAAGATCTTTCCGAGGAATCTCGCAAAAAGATCTACCAAGAAGCGAAAGAAGAGCTTCAAAGAAAGCTTGCTCAGTAAATATCGTGACAGGATTCTATTTACATATTGAACGTCAGTCTGGAAATTACGCGTAATCTTATGCCATAAGATTTATGCTAATTACTCATCTTATGGCATAAGATTTATGCTATTCGCTCATCTTATGGCATAAGATTTATGCTATTCGCTCATCTTATGCCATAAGATTCACTATCTTCTCGGAATCCATCCTAATAGGGGGTGGCTGGGGTCTATTTTGTAAAATATTTCGTAAATTACGTCAGGATAATAAGGAATATCCTTATTCAGCCGACAAAACATCCACTCGGCTCTGCTCATATCAGAAACCTCAGGAATAGACTTACCGGTAATTTCAGACAAAAGATAGGGAATAGCTTTGTAATATTTCCCTAGCTTTAATTTTTTCAACGCTTTCCGTAGGCTTTGTGGGGTTGGCTCTTCTAAATGGTCTATGATTTTCTTCTTTACTTCGTCGCTTAAATATACCGGATGTAAACCTTGGATATGACTCATCCAGTCCCTGAAGTATTTTATTCTCTTATATGGCGTTTTCTTACGACCTCCATTGGCGTAATATTGCTCTTTGGTAGCATTTGGTACGGCATTACGAATATTCTTACCACATTCGTAACACTGCGCTGACGTGTCGTCTTCTATTTGCATTTTTTTACCACAACAAATATACTTATTTGGCTTAGTAGGTACAAACTTGGGTTTCAAGCACTTTACACAGAAATCATAAGCAAACTCTTTACAATCTTCGCACTCCATATATAGACTAACATATTTAAGTGCGCTGTTGCCCTCAACCACACTTGGAGTGGGGGTCGTCCGTAGGTGGATTTTTGACGCGGGTCTTACCCCGTGTTGAGATTGCGCTGGAACCCCCATTCCCTATACGGGTAATCCTGGCGTAAAGTAACATATTTCGAGTGCGCTGTTGCCCTCACGGGTAATCCTGGCGTAAAGTAACATATTTCGAGTGCGCTGTTACCCCCACGGGTAATCCTGGGGGTCTCATAGGGAATGAGGGCTACGCAAACACGGGTTAGTGACTTTAAACGGGAAATCCTCGTGTGGTCACTGCGCTAGAACCCCCATTCCCTATACTACTAACCTGACCCTTCCTTGGTATAGTTAGACAACGACTCCATGATCGCTTCTAAAGCCCCACTAAGTGACTTATTCAGATTCGTTGATTCTAATACCACTAACGACTTCGATCGCAGCATTGCTGTAGTCTTCAACTCATCCTTTGATAAGTTTACTTCTACCATTATGCTAGCCTTAAGGGCTCCTAAGTCCCTTACGCCTTTTCGAAGTGTGCTCTTGACCTTCTTATCTGACTGACGCCAAAACTGTCTAACATCGATCTCACCGTTACCGGGTATCGAAACCGTTTCGAAGTTGCTTTGGGATTCCATCTATATAATAGCATATATCTTAACCTCAATACCAGCTCCTTTTCAAATCATCGTAGTCGTAAGTACAGTCCTGGCAATGCCAAAACAACTTAATCTTAGTTTCAAACTTCTTACCACATCCACAATCATAACTGCGCATACATATCTTCCTCATCTTTAAATGTTTCTTTAAGTCTGCTTCTTTATTGAAAGTTCTGTTACAATCTTCACACTCCATATATTAACATATTTTAATGTGTTGTCACTCCTAAACCATACTTAACGCAGGCATTTCCCGTGTGGGAATATTTGGCTCAGGTAATTCCCGCGTTATAATTGGTTGAAATTGCGCTGATACCCCCATTCTCAATACTACTACAATCAAAAAACCTCTATCAGCTAAGATAGTGTCACCATGCTGAATAAAATCTAAATATCCTGACTCTAAACTGATGACTTTATCTGAAGCCCTCCCCCCATATGCACGTGATATGAATGATACACCACCAGATGGTGCAATGCTAACCAAGAACTTTATTGTATTAGCATGCTTATAGTTACTGTAGGTGGCAGATCTTGCATTGAAGTTTGCTGGGCATTCTATAAAAACTTCAGTGCAGTCAACTATAGAAATGCAGCTAGGGTAGGTATCTTTGATACACTGCGGCTGATATCGTCTTGCTTCCTCTCTTGTTGGCCAGTGAATGAAGAAACAGATTTGCTTTGCAAACACAGGAAGAGCACTGTCTAATAGAGAACTTACCAGAGATGGAGAAATGTCAAAGCGGTAGGATAAATCCCTATGAGGTGCATTTAGCCTAAGTTTCATTAGAACCAAAAGAAGAATATCAGCTGAAGCAAGAATATTTGATGACGGGAAGGAATCTGCAAGGAAACTACTTAACCAGAGAAAGCAATCATGAGATGGTAGGCCAGTATAGAAAAGAGTAGATTCATTTGGATTGGTGGAGAGATTCACGAGTGTTGAGGCCCTCATTTTTGGTGTGTTGTTAATAGTCAAGGAGTGTATCTGTTCTTGAAGACGTGCCAACTCCCTTAAAATTTCCTTCTTTTCCATATTCAACTCTGCTAATCTTTTCAAGCAAATATTATGTATAAATCGATCTGAAAAAATAAATATAATATATGTAAATAAAAATATACTATATATTATTTTTACTGAATTTTAATATAAACAACTTTAAAATATATAAAACTTATTACAACTTTTTCTACAAAGAAATTGTATAGAAAAAAATGTATTTTAACAATATAAGCTAAGATATCATTTTCCTACCTTTGTTGTTCTCTTTATTTTCTGACAAATCCAATAAAGCGCCTGCTGCCATTTCTGTATCTGTACGTGTCACATCATCATCATACCGTCGTTTGCTGGCTTCTGTCGATCTTGATCGTTCAGCAAAGAAATCTTCAAGTGACTTTTTATAATTTCGCTTAGAAATTCTGGAAAATCTTCTGCTGGCAGTTTCTGAACCTTTACAATATCCCATGTTCATCGTTGGTTTATAGTCTGGGCTCTCTGGATTATCACTCTTTCCTAGTACACAAAAAAAATTATTGCAAATTGTTTACATCGATAATGAACGCACTTAGGAGATTTTGAGCGATATTTAAACAAAAATATTTTGAATGTAGATATTTTTAATCCCTTTTTAAATATTTCCTGAGAGAAACGTGTTCACTCATACAAAAACAAAAAACAAAACAAAACAAAAACATAAGACTTTGTTTTCGTAAACTGTACACGAAATAAATAGACATAGATAGACATTTCTATACTATTTTTGCGTACTCTGTATCACAAATACACGGGGAAAATTACGATTTATGATCAGCTTACCTATAACGAAATGTTCACTACAAATTCTGTCGTTGTCTGAAGAAGGAATCCATAAGTTTCCGTTGTTTTCTTCTCGTCTGTTGATAGCTTTTATCCACATGCTTCGCCTGGGCTCCTCTTTTGGTATCCGATGAAACTTCACATTTTCTTTCCTATGTTTCCCCGAATCTTTGTTCGTACAACCCAATACAATACACGTTTTACCCATCGTGACAAAACTTCAAAAATTTAGCTTACTTATATCAAGATACACTTTTTAAAGGGCAACAGTTTGTTTACAAAATGATGGCTAAACTGACGGCCGCGTGACGGCCAGCTTCGTTTTCAGGGTGGTCACGTCACCGGAAATACGTCAACAATGAAACCTGCCATATAAATAATTGCGTGTAGTTTTAAAATCTGTTTGTTGGGGTTCCTGTGGTACAGTAGAAACTGAAGCAGGATTCCCGTGTAATTTCACAACGATGCCAACATGGCAGACAAGGGGGTTGTTATTCGTATTTTGTTCTTTAACTTTAATCACGATGTTAACAAACAAGGTATGACGTAATAAGCCATTTTAAGTAATTTTTCTTTGCTTTTTCATCTCCTAGTGTAGATACTACTGATTCATAATCTGGAGTACTTTACCAAATTGCTTTTTTTCCATTTAGTTCATTCGTTTTAGCTAGTTCGTGATTTTGCCTGTTGTTCATACACTTTGTTTCTTTACAGTATGTTCTATCAACACTGAAATTTACATACCCAACAATTTATCAAAGGTATATAAGTTTATTGAAAGATAGTAAAATTCAATACATGCCTGATTTAAGACTCAATATAATGTACGTGTTAACATTAGCTGGCAAACAGGTACAGTGGCTGTAGTTCTTTTGATCCTTCATGGTATTGGATATATACAACTGGACTTAACAGTTAACAGGTACAAAGATCAAATGATGTAAATTCGTTCAAGAGTCTTGAATGGGTGCTCCTTATCAGCTAGCTATTGTTTATTTTCCAGGAATATCATGATTGCCTGGTTTCCAGCAACTGTATACTTCACAGGAATGATCTACTCAGGTTCTGTTGCATTGTCAAAGCTGGTATGACACAGTACTGTGCAGAATTAAAGGATTGGTCATCGATTAGCATGTATCCATCCAGTTTTGGGTGCATGCGAGAGGTTGCTAAGTTGCACCAGGCATAGCCTCTAGCTTCTTGAGTGCTTATAAGCACCTGAACAAAACTTGATGGATTCACGCTAATCGATGACCAATGTTTTTATAACATAGCAAAAGCATAAAAAGTCTTTGTTAATCAAGAAATCTGCATTACGTAGTGCCTGCTACTCAACTGACATCAGCATGCACCATAAATTTTTAGATGCACAATTGTGCATGCTAATTAACCAATCAAAGCGCTCACTATATATATCATGGCTATGCTATAGTTTTCCATATATTATTATATCATTGTATTTATTTAATAATTCTTCCCTTTTCTTTCTCCTAGCCTATACCAGTATTCTGTGTTCTACATTACATGACATTTATGTGGGTCTCATTAATAGAAATGATTCTGCACAAAAAAGTAAGAAACAAATATCCAAATATGTGTAAAAAACTTCCCATAATTTTTTCTTAAAGTTTGTACATTGATTGCTTATCTAATTGCCCTATTTCACTATGACGTCACTGCTTGTTTATGTGGGGGATAGAAATGCCAAATCCAATAGAAAATTCAACAAAATTTGCTCCTAGTGAAACAGTTTAATCTAAAATGGCCTGGTTTTCAGATATAATATGTTTTAATATTTACTAAAAAATATTCTGAGCATTTGCTGGCTATTCTACTTTTCTTCGTGGATTGATATAGGTTTTAGAACAATTTGACCCCCCTCCGATGACCATGATCCTTTGCGTTTAAACAATAGATTGTTTTGATATGATGTCATAGTGAAATAGGGCTATTCTAATAGGCCCTTTGCAGTTAACGGTCACTAGCTACTTGTAAAGAACTGAATGGAACGATGTGTAACCAGTGTGTTACAAAATGCCCTTTTATTACGATCTCTCAAAACAGGTTTTAGAAAGTTTGTTTGCTCGACAGTATATTTCACCCATGGGAATCGAGATGTTCATTCATTTGTTCTCAGTGAATTAATCAGTACATAATTACTGAGGTGCAAAGGGCCTATTGTTTGTAAATCTCTCTATTGACTAACCTGCCATGTATTAAATGTTCTTTATAACTGTTTACTGTATGCATGCATGCACATGCATTTTATTTTTCTTGAATAACTGCACTATAGCTAAGTGGTTAAGAAATAAGGACCTGATCCCTGTTAATACTGATTGGCTTTATTTCTAATTATGCATTAGACATGCTTAAATATTGCTGAAAAAAATCTATTATTATATCATTTTTAGCTTGGTGATCATTATAAGATCCTTAAGAATCAAATTCTGTTCTTTTTAGGCATTGCAGGTTCTCCCAACTCTCTGGTAAGAAATTAGTTTGTCTGTAAGGCATGTCTTGTTATCCAAATAAGATGGAAAAGATATTGATATTCAGTAAGGATTAATTTATTCTTATGATTTCAAGTCTAGCTCTTGTTGGCTTGTCATCTGTTATCATTGCAAGATCAGATCCTCAGGTAGGTGGTGTTATTATACATTTTATTTAATAGCTTTTTGGGAATAACACAGACCTCAGCCTTGCTCATCACTGATTATCATGCTCAGTGAGTCTTATCCATTAATTGTTTATCAAAACTATTATCAGTTACATTAAAGTATTTAGTGAAAAATTAAACCTACAGCCAGTATGGTCTATTAATAGCAATTAGTCCTCTTCAGCCCTAATGGACTATGAGTCAATAGCTCTTGAGGTCAAAGACCGAAAGGGCTATTGACTCATAGGCCATGAGGCTAAGAGGATTAATTGTTTTAGTCAAATCCAACTTAGTTGATCAAATATCAAGATGCAAACAAATTTTTAATTAAAAGTAAATTTAATGTTTTGGTTTTCTAAGCTGGCTTTTTTGCTACTAGTTGTAGGCTATAACTTATTGCTAGTATTAGATCATCCATTTAGAATGCAGCATTGATGATAGAACACTAGTTGGGTTTGACTAAAAGCCAATTATAGTTCATGAGGCCAAAAGCAGAATTGATTCATAGAGCATAAGGATAAGAGGGCTAATTGTTTATATTAGTATAAATCAAGTTATCAAATAAATAAAAACAAACAATTTTGAAATTAGGTTGAAATAGTTTATTTTTTTGTATTGTTTTGGTTTTCAAAACCAGCACTTTTCACTGCTAGTGGTCTGTCACAAATAGACCACTAGTAACTCAACAATAATTCAGAATTCGTGATAGGCCATTTGTAGATTTACACTAATTTTGATTAAATACGTCTTTATAGTTTAACCGTATTGGCTACACATGGATGATATTGCATTGTATCTTTGCTGGTAGGTTGATATTATTTAAATTAAAGCTGATGGTTCTATTCTAAACATGATCGTGTGAATTTTGTTAATATTCAATTTAAAGGAATGTACCTGTATACAGAAAATTCTCTCAAATCTTTAAAATTGAGGTATGAATCATTGTCAAATTTATTAGAATCTCCATAAAAATGCAAAGTTAGCCTGTTAATCTTCTCAATACCCTTGGATAGATATAGTGTATGTGATTGTATTTTATGTTAATAAGACGTCGTTTTTTAACAGGGAAATAAACAAAATATTTTACAACACTATATCCAGGTAAGTTTTTTTTAATTTCTTTATTATCAAAAACCTATTAAATATTGGGCTACTTTTGCTTTTTATTCATTTATGAGTCCCTAATTTAAATTAACTAAAGACATTAAAAGAGGACCAGGAGTTTATCAGTTGAATTACTGTCAAGTGTTTATCTTCTCAGTATAAACAAAGTTATTTTTTGGGTGCTATTATTGAAAATTGAAAAAATTGATTGAACTTCTTTCATTGCAGCATCATAATTTTAATGGCTGTGTGTGTTGGTACAGGTATTGATATTCCATCACTATAATTGCTGTTACTAGTTTTGAAATCTAAGAAAAGACACAACACATTAGGTTTTGCAGACATGTTTCAGCACTATCCTGTGCTTTCATCAGACATTAATTAGTATATGTAGTATATATAATTGGAACACAAAATACTCTTAGGGCTTAACCTTTTTGCATAACTTTACTATACAAATGCCAGGCTTCCTATAATTGATTGGATAATAAAGCGTTGAAGCATCGAAGCGTCTTTTTTTTGTTTTAAATGTATAGTTTCACTTAATAAATTTTAAGAACATTTTATCCGTTTAATTTTATCTTCAGATGATAACATATTTCCATAGCCTGGGAAAACAGACGCCCTTTCATTCTCCGTTCCCCTGTTGTTTCTCCTCAGGTTAATGTTTTCAATATTCTTTTGCTAATAGGTTATGTAAAAAAATAAGTCCTAATAAGTCCTAAAAAATAAGTCCTAATGTAGCTCTTTTTGATTACAGGGGAACTGTATAAAGTACTAGAATTTCCATTCCTGTATACCAGAACATTTCATATTGGCTGCCTAGTGAGGTAATTATTATCTTTACCGGGAATTTATATTCATTTCAACTTCGCAAACTAAGGTAAAAAAGGATGGCACGGTAAAAAAAAACGTTTTCAATTTTACCAAAAATCTTGGCATATAAAACGCTTGCCTCTCACCTCTGAGGTCTGGGCTTCAAATCCCAGTCACCCCATGTGAGCTGAGTTGGTTGGTTCTCTTTCTGACTCTGAGGGTTTTTCCGGTCCTCTAGCTTTTTGGCCTACCTCCTCTCAAATCAACCCTTACTTCAAACTGTTTAGAGCTGTGCTCCGGGGTCAAACCCGTTGAGCTGCGCCACTGCTATACTTGCGTTGGTGATAAGGGATGAGAACTTTTTTGTTGTTGTTGTGATAGTTCATCTAAAACAAGGAATTCAAAAATGGAGGTCTAGCGTAAAAATGTCTGTCAAATTTATTTACTTTTAGTGGATTATTTGGTGCAGTGCTTAGTATTCAAGGAACTGTAATTGCAAACACTGAGTACAAATTGTCCTTACCGACTATCAGTTGTATCAACAAGGTATGTATTGTTTTAGTATTTTTCTTGGGTTACTGGTTTGTCCAATAGAAGAAGGGAGGTTTCAATAGAACCCGTTTAGCAAAGGACCATTTGGGCATAACAGACGCTGCAATATTCCTCTCCAACAAAAATCTTGCGCTTCCATGACCGGAGTGGCAAGAATTGATCGTTGTGTGTTATCAGTAGCTATGTCAGTATCAATATATTCCCACTAACTTTGTCTATCCTGAAACATGGTTTTAGATTCTTCTTTCGAGTCTGTCTCTTTTGGTCTTTCAAGCAGGCTATACGATAAGTATGGCGTTAAGGTCAGTAATGAATTGCTTTTCAGTGATTGGACATAACTTATTCTAGAATTTCAAAATATAGCATTATAAATCAATTGTTATCTTTTTCTCTTTCAAGCATCATGGTTGGGCTTTTGGTTGGACTTATTTATTGTAACACATTATCAAATGAGGATCCTGTGGTAGATCCTCAACATTTGCACGTCACTGTGGATTGATTATGGATGAAACCAGGGAGTTGGGAGGGAGACCTCTTTTTAGCCAATCAGAACCCTCCATTTTCGATAATTTTTTTCCACCTTCATTTCCCTCCCACCTCCCCTATGAAACAGGCTATTACAGCATAAGAAGAAGCTGAGTGGATCGACAACTGAAAACTTGTAATTTAATACGACAAAAGAGAATTAAACAGGCTTCATCTCCAGAGCTTCAACTCCAAATAATTTTATTTGTAAATAAATAGAGCTGTCGAACATATATTGAAATGCAGGATATATATCGACATGCATTTTGAATCCTTTTAAATCTTGAAACATGATTCAAATTTTAAAACGATATTACCTGCAGAGAAATAAAAAAATATAAATTATGTATACCACATTCATGTTCGTTGATAAAGTTAGGATAAGTTCTCGTTATCAATGTAAATACCCGGAAACTTTCTTTTTCTATTTGTTGTTAGTCTTTCGTTATTGAGAAACTGTTGAATTTGTTTGATTTGTTGGCCCACTTCATGACATTTCATTACAGTTTGTCCTTCATCCTCATCATCAAAAAAGAGCTCTTGAACATCACTGTTACCATTTGTATTGCATTTATTATTTCCACTATTTACATCACTCTTGTCCTTGATATGTTCGTCACATGATTTAGAAAGGCTAGCTCCTCTGTCGTTGCTTGATGGCATCATATGGGTTAGTTTTGGTTCCGTAAGCGCTTCTATTTCTCCAAAACAAGACTTTTGTTCCTCTTTATTGGGGTCCTCCCGCATCTGGTCCACAGTTTGATAAATACTCGTCGAATTTGGTACTCCTGGGAACCCCATCTTTGGTTTCAAGTTCCTCTCTAGTAAAAGTGATTCGTTTTTGTCGCTTTCTAATTCGTCTTTGTCTAAACTCAGCAAGACATTAGCCAATGATTCGCTTGTTGGTAAGTTGAACCGTAACTTCTTGTAAACAAGAGGACTGATTCCTTCGTTGAGAGATTTATCACGGAGACAACTTATTAAAGTATAGGTATTGGCTACCAATGAGGTTGTAGTTTGGCTGGTTTGTTTAAATTTTCCTTTTCCTTCTTCCCCTGCTGGGGTTTGACTGAGAAGAGGCAACAATGAAGAAGCTGAACTGGCTTGAAATGTCATGGAGCACTTGTCAATGATATCCTGAAGCAAAAATAAAGATACGAATTATCCTTAATTTATATACTACTATTTCTGACTTAAAAACTGAAGGAAGGATCTTTAGCGGCCGAAAATCCTGACTGCCATTTTAGATCATTTTACCAAATGTACAGTATTGCCGATGCAGTCGCATCTTTCATACACCTGGGTCTTGCCCACCTAACTTTCTTATACAAATAATTACCTTTCTTGTTTCCAACGACATTTGCTCTTTGTTATCCCTCACAAAGGACTCGGATGAGGAAGAAGTTGTTAGGAACGGTTGTTTAGTCTTTTCCATTTCACAGCTGACATCTTCGGTGGAAACGCCAATTTTAGTACTTTTGGTAATATGTTCTGTGTTTTCTGTTGATTCAACGAACTTAATCGTATTATTGTGAACATTTAGTGTATCCTACTTCCTGTAGTACTTCTTCTCTAGATTCCGTATTGGACCTTTTTACTGATACGCCGATCATCTTGAATTATGGGATGCCCAGGGATAATTTATAAAGCATAGAGTGGCGTGGTTACGCCGGTTTTCAAATAATTGGAACCTTTGGTGTTTCGTATGTTTTTCCAATTACCAGCAAGTTCTATTGCTTTTATATGTGCTTCTCATTGGAAAGCGTAAAGTGATATAAAAAGACACCCTAAATTTTTTTCCAATAGTTGCCCCTTGGCATCCCATATAATGTAAGTTCAAGATGATCGTCGGATCGGTGAAAAGGTCTATTGATTCCTTAGGGAAGCATTGGTGGCGTAGCAGTGAGCTCGCGGTGTTGTATGTGAGTTGAGTTGTTGGTTTTCTCTCCAATGCTTCGAGGGTTTTTCCCGGGTTCTCCGGCTTTTTTCACTCCGAGAAAATCAATTTCTAAATTCCAATTGCAATTTAGTGGAGGAAGATCCACTCTGTGGAATCCACTGCAAATCCACTTACCGTTATCGGCAACAGCAGTGATACTGTCGTTAGCTAGAACAGAATAACTACCCGCTGCTGATCATTCCTTCAGCTTCCCCCACCAGATTTACACTCCTTGTGTCATCAAAAGCTCCAGTAGTATCAGCGTTACTACTTCTATTGACAATAGATTCTGCAGAGGGTGTTGGCAAATTCACCGTTCTCTATACCATCAACCAGTATTTGCCGTTACGCCTGGGGAAATGTCTCCTTTTACGAGCTCTGCTTTAAGTTCGTCTTTATTTCTGGCACCTTAAGCAACACAAATAATATAAAGTACAAGACCAATTTTGAAAACGGTTCGCTGAGTCAGCTACTTTGCTGCATGTTGGAGAAGGAAACACAAATTCATAATTTTTATTACGTAGCACAGCTGAATATATTACAAACACACTAATTGATTTTTAGTTGTGTGCCATGTTACTATAGACTTCTGGGGCATGCAAGCATTTGGGCGAGGAATTTTTTCAACATTAAAGAAATCAGTCCTTCAAAAAGAAAAATGAAATGCAGATATCAGAAGAACACTAACTTTCGATATTATCCGTATTTTCCTCTTTTTGCTGAACCTGTGGATGGTAAAAGCAAACGGCATGTTACAACGCAAACCAAAGAAATGGCTGATTTTTTCTAGAGCTATAATTCCGTATAACATCGCTAGTAACAAATCTGACATGATTCCTGGAGAAATGCAGAAAATGCCGATGTGCTTTATCATCGATTGACGAAGTATGAGGAAGATCTACTATATAAAGGTATTACTTACGTGTGAGTACTCATCAGTTTGTGTTACTTGAGAATTTCGATTAGTTTCATTGTGTTTAATTTTGTTCGTTATTTCGGTTCAAATTAGCTTGTAAATCCTCTGCCTTTCGTTCTGTAGCTGCAAACTTTTCTTTCCAATATTTGGCGGAATTTGATTCTTCCAAACCTGGAGTCTGGTCTTTGCTATCTGTTTTTGCAGCTCAAGTATCTTTCAAATGTAAAAATAAAACAAAATAATTAGAGCTACTCTTGCTCGTAATGTATGTTTTGCTTATTGATAAACCTGATACCCAGCCGGTTGCTCTACTGATAGTAGTAGAACAAATCCGTAATTTAAAGTAGAGTTATATCGAGTTATAAGAAGAAACCGCCTTAGCTAGTTCGCTGAAATAGGAGTCCGCACAACGCACTAGCCTTCTTGCAGGGTAGACTTGCACAAAATTAAATACTCTTCGAATTTTCTCCGATCTCGACAAACTAAATAAAGAAACATATGACGCACGACTGAGCAAAAAAGCTTTCCCAATGTCGTAAAAATTTGTTGTAAACAAAAGGTAATAAACTTATTAATTAATGATACAAGTGTCTATTGTTCTAGCACTTTCGCACTAATTGGGGACACTTTTCACTCACACACCCTACCAACACATTCCTAAATGTTCTATGCACACAACTCCTATCTCACATGTTGATTTTTACGTATGGAGGAAACTGGAGAATCCGGATAAAACCCTCGAAGCATATATAGCTAGTCACTTAGCTAAATAATAGAAAAAATATCAGTCCAGCGTATACCTGGTTTTGATAGTCTTCTTCCATATTTTCTGTCTGTAATGATGAATCTGCCAATGCTTGAGACTTCTCTTTTTCACTGCATATCAATTTTTCCATTTCTTTTTTTATTTCCTCTGTGTGTTGGCCAAGTTTGCAGTTGTTATCTTCTAGCGTGTTATGCGCATGTGTCAGTGCTTCATAAGTGATTTAATGTCAACAAGTTCTTTGTCTTTTTCTTCTTTCTACTCGAAAGAAAAATACATTTTTTGGAATGTGACATGGCTAGAGCTAAATACTGATAGCCCGGAGATCTTTCCTAAAAAATACCAACCAACGCAATTCAGTCGAATTACACACCTTCTTTGTTCCATGCCCTGGAAATTTTTCCGTCCGTCCTCGAGTTGCATTTGTTTCATTTAGGACTATCCTAAGTTCCACCATTTCCTTTTTTCAAGTTTTTCACACTCGGAATTTGCTTCATCTTAACTCTCGAACGTGGCTAATGATTCTAACTCGCAGTGTTTGTTAGCTATGCCCACATGTCCTGATGTCGACCAAATTTTGGTGCTTCCTTCAATGAATCTCTTAAATTTCTGTGAAACCAAAGGAAACAATTAATGCAGATACAAGGAAGATAGATAAACTCGGATTGGATCGGGGTCCGGAAAAAAAAACGGCCGGAAACGAAGATTGGTGCAGAGCCAACTCTTTTATATACTATGACAGTTACCTTATTCTCTTTCGAGCTTCGTTAAGTTGACTTTGAAGGTGACGGCAGACTTCTGCTTGCTTAGATAATGTGAAACAAAAGAGTTTATTATTCCAGACCAGGATTATTTACGGTGCATATGTTTCTGATCCGATAAAATGGTACATGTGTCTGTCCATTAACACGAAGCCGGTAGCAAAACTTACCATTTTAAATATCCATTTCATTTTGCTCACTGTTACGCCCATTGTCTTCAGCAGTTCTTAGTGATGCTTTTAGATTTTCGACGAATATCCTTTAAACTAGCCAGCTCATGTTGCTTACACTCCAGCCCTTGTTGTATGAATTCAGATTGACAGTTTTGATGCTCGTTAATAGTAACAAAGTTTTTTTGTGCAACCCGACAGCTGCTCCACACTGGCCAAAAAAGAACAAAAAAAACAAAAAACAAAAAACAAACAAAACAAACAAAACTGACTGACATAACGATAAAATCCATTTAAGCGGACGCCAATTTCAGAAGTGGCATTAATGAATATCTTGCTTGTTTAATGGTGGCGTTTCGTCGTTACTTACCGTGTATTTCTACTATTGTTTACCAAATCAAAGGCCTCGTGTTTTTGTGATATTGCTTCATGATATTTCTTTTCCATCTCTGTCAATTGTTTGACGTGATGTTCTTGAGCTGTCGCTTGAATTTGCTGTTTCTCGTCCTCAAGTTATACCAGGGGGAAAAAATATAGGCATGTACAGTAATTGATGATTATGTACAATCAAATAAGCTGTGCCCATTTTTCTTTAATGAAGGGATAATAATAAATATATAGCATATATAGCGCCCTATACATTTCTGTCCTAAGCGCTTTAAACAATGTTAAAAAGAATTTGTTTACAATAAAAAGACAATAAATATAGCATGCTAAATATTAATATGTATCTATTTAAGTATAGACTTGTCTAGATTTAGAAAGAAACGATAATTAATTCAATCTTAATGGAATCGAACTAGTCATTGTAAACTCTTTTAAAAAGTACTCTTATGGTCTAAGTCAACTTACCAATTCACTTGCCCTTTTCCTCGATACTATATTTAGCAAGCTAAAGGGAGAAAGACAGCCCATAAGATTAGGAATAACAGAAGTCTAGTCAAGGGTCTAGTAAAGAAAGTTGTTTTTGATAATCAATAAAAGTACTTACATGAAGAGCTCTTATTTCAATCTTTAAGGTGATTCATCCTCCTTCATATTGCACTGCACAGCAAGAAATCATCTTTAGCCTTCAATGCAATCCGTACAAAACAGATCAAGCAATAAATAACATGATCATATTTTTTACAGTAACATTTTTGCATTTAAAATATAATGTACCTTGTCTATTTCATGTTGATGTAATCTTTCTCTCAAAACCTTATGTAAAAAAAGGACAAAGGGTTTTTTTAGGAAGTTCTCACCTAAGAAAAGGAAAATAATGGCATTTTTGCAGGGGGTATGGAGTGTTGTAACTTTCCCTGTATACACTCATTCACTCACCTTTTAGTGTGCCTTCATATATTCTTTCTCGATACATTCTTTTGTACATTGCTTTTGGAAACTCTTCTTCCTACGTTCGTAGAAGCAGCCACACAATACTTTATTGTCACCATAGTGATCAATATTGTTATCGCATCTTAATCACCGAGGGTTTATGGGTTTGGACAACCTACCATCATGTTTCGAGGGATAAAAAAATCATGCTACACGAAACCTTAGAAAGGCTTGTCGTTCTCTCTATAAAAAATGAACTGAACAAAATTGGGAAAACATGAACTACCCATTTTTTGATGTATTTTGCTTTTATTCATTTCACTAATAGAAGTTTAATCTGCTTTTCCTTTCAATTATCAAGGGTCTCGACGTGGAATATAAACATGTGATTAATTATTATTGCTGAAATGTAAGAACGGCAAAACAATAGACAAAAAGTAATTCCTGCAACTTTGGCCGGGAAAAACATTTAAAAAATAATTTGTCATTGGCCCAGTTGTGGGAAGGGTGGAGATGCACTATCCAATAAAGTAAATCTTTGCAGGGTGGATTATTTTTTCGGAATAAACGTATCAAGATATATCCACTGTATATAAAAAATTATTTTATCCATGCGATAGTGCACCCCACCAAGGGCGGATTCAGTAACCAAATTTTACAGAAGGAGTTTGTGGCTAATTGCAATTCTTTTACTTAAATCTTTGTCTTCGTCGTCACACACGAAACCAATAAAAAAAAACCCATCTATTTCTTCCGTTTTTTTTTTTTATTTTTTTTTCTGCTGAAGGGGGTGACTTTACTTCCCCTATATTTGCTATACGGTAGTGCCGGACCTATAGGGTATGGGTTTTTCGGCTTTTGGGTCTGGGGTAGATATCATTTTTTTTGACATTTTGTCTGGGAAGGGTTCCAATTTAGTCTGGGATAGGGTTAACGATTTGGTCCTTTTTTTGTACTGGCTACTAGGCTACGCTTCTGCAGACAACAAAAAAAAAAAACCAACCGAAAAAATTAAAAAAAAAAAAAAAAAAATTGTTAGTAAATATTGATATTGTTACAATCGATTGGTGAAACCGGTTCTTTTCCAGATCCTTTTAGATCTGGGATAGGGTTTACGATTACTTAGTTTTAGCCTCGGGTAGGTTACTGTACAATCAAAATTTTAGATCTGGGATGAGGGTCAGAGGTTTGTAAGTCCTGGCGGCCACACCCTACCCAAAACCCCTACCGGGTGTTAAACGTACCCTCCTTAACTTGAGTTCTTCAACTAGCGTACTCAATCATTCCATCTAAAATTAAGAAAAATATATATTAATAGGAATGATATGCATGATAGTAATGCATTAGTAGATAGCCATGAAAAAAGGCTCTGTGGATGTCATCTGATGGTGATTTCATCCATTTTCAAGAGTAAAATTCTATATATAACTTGCTAACCATCACACACTCAATCATTCTATTTTTTACTTTGGGCGTCAATCTTCTAGCAGTCACAGAAAATGGCTAAACTCTTTCGCTACGGACTCCGGCAGGCCACTCCTTTATTAAATATCCCGATCGCCCTATAGTCAAATGTGTCTTTTAAGCCTTGGAGGAAGACCTTCGCTCATAAAGTTCAAATTCGTTCTCCAATTTAATGTTTAATTAATGATCAAAACAACCTGCTCAATATAAATCAACTAAATCGCGCGTTACCATCGAAGAAGCCCGTTTCTCAATTGTCTTGCAATAGCATCAAGACGCAGAATTTATTCCTTTAAACGATCCTTTGGGATGCGTCTCCTCGTCTAATCACTTCACACAAAAGTAAAGTGTTACTGGTTTGATATTACATGAATATTTTCTATCACCGCCTGCGCACTACTGAGTCCTAATAAATACATAAACATTTCTGTTCCTAAAACGAAGCCACTCAAAAATCAAGAAATTTGAACCTATATCATGGCTTGATTGGCGTACTAGCTTTCCTGGGATAGAGCTGGCGCGCGCGGTTAGGGGAGTTTCAAACCGACCATATCCCCCTTTTTTTTACGAGAATGGTCCCTCTGCCACCTGATTATCAGTTAGCCGTTTGAATTCCGTGCGTATAAAAGGAATACGTGCCGATCTCGGAGTACACATTTTAAGGCGAAGTGGCAATTAACAAGAACGTTCAAACATCTACGACTGTCTGTTAATTACTACTCCAATTGACGAGCAAAGAGTCTGTGGCGATTTTTTGTATTTAGTCGTCCCCCTCAATCAACCAGTTCAGGTTAAACAAATGCGAGCGACGCACGTTTCACCTTCTGTCTTTGTTGGCGGAGCCGCTTTTTTCCAAATCCACTCGCAGCCAAACTCTGAAGGACAAATTATCAAGATGAGTTTTTATTAGACTATACGCCTTTAAATGTGTTACAAATTTTATTTACGTCTATTTTCACAGTACAAAATGCCTACATAATCATAATGTTTTGACAATTGTTTGGTCCGGCTTTTGCCATCGGCGACTTTAATTACGTCTCGCTACGGAGTACCCAATAACACTATAATTGTACCCTCTCGACCAAATCAGAGTCGACTAATTTTGTTTGAGTGTACTCTAATAAGACAAAATAGATTTTCCCATCACCAACAGATATTTGAAATGTGCACCTTAGCCCGTCACCCGCCCATTCTCCCCCCCTCCCCCTCCCCCCCCCCTCCCCAACTTTAATACTTGAGGCCGATACCGTTTGCTCGGCTAACCCTGCGTGCAAGGTTCCTTATTTTCATCCCCCTTTCCGTTTTCTTTAGAGGGTCAAAATAAACAAACTTTTGCAACAAGTAGTACCAGAATATAAGGAGTGAAAGACGAGGAAATACTACAAACCAAAAAATACACAAGACGAGACAGACAAAATAGAATCACGGGGAACGACATAAATTAATATAAAAAGCTCAGATTAGAAACGGAAAAACACTAGACCAGACTGAAGAAAAAATAACAACAGAGAGTAAAGAAGTAAAAATGAAAAAAAGGAGCGGTA
>WHPX01000788.1:0-105114 GCA_011057435.1 Actinia equina | reverse complement strand
CTCTTGTGGATCACCAAGATGGCGGCTGTGTTTCCTTTTATTTAACAGCTTAGAAGATTTTTGCGTCACCTTGTTTGCAACTCCAGAAATAAGCATGGAGCGATTATCAATTGTTTTATGTCCAATTGAGAATGGTTTTGCATAGCATTTTTACACTTACCAAGTCATTGCCTTACAATATCTTAGGGTATATTTATCATTATCATCAAACTGTCACGATTAACGCACTCTTCACTTAATATATACCTTGTTACGATGGCCTGTACTGTTCGCTAGCTTCTAAACCATTCCTTTTTGCTAAGAACTTTCTTGATCCAATGGTTTTAATAGGTGCAAAAGGAAATATCAGATATGTCAAACAAAATATCGTGTAATCATTAAAATAGGAACGTAAAAACAAAACAAAACAAAAACCTATTAAAAAAAACACCCCCACCCACTGCTGTCAATTACTTATGAACCATTAAACCCTGGCATATATTAATTTTATTAATAGAATTATTAAAACTTCCTTATATTTCCCTGATGTCCCCCCTTGCTGTTGTCGAGGACATTCCTGAATCCGGGTAACCATCGCCAACCATATGTGCCATCAGCTTCTCGGTCCTTCAAAGACTCCAACATATCACCACAATCTGGTGAAGAACTGGAAAATCGTAAGAAGTCTACATGCAGCAATTTTTTCTTCGAAGTAGCTACCGAAGAAGAAACAGAAAGACCTTACAGTATTGTTACTGGAGAAACACGTGAATCACGCAAAACACGATCAAAGCAGGCCAACTATACCACCAAGGTACCATAGCAAGTAAGGCCACACCATCATTTCAAACCACGCATAACCCTCCTTCAAACAAGGATGATCAAGAAAACTGAGGTACAGATCATTCTAACAGCTTATTATGCTCCGAAGGTATTTTAATTTTTTGGTTACCCTTGTTACCTAATCTGATCAGATCCTCTCACACAAAGCATTCTGTAATTGGGGCTACCTGTGTCAATTGAATTTTGTAACATCCCAGGTACCCTTTGCGCGAGATTATCTTTCTTTCGTTTTTTCTCCGTTGAAATTACCAAAGAAAAACAGCGCCTGCACAGACATGCCATTATTGATGTTAGCTATTTATAACATGTCTTAGGGGGATTGAAGATCTACTGTGAATACTCTCCGTGAGTAATTCGCGCGTTCGCGGATTTTCCATCAGTGTCACCTTGGGCTATATTTTCCCAGCAGCCTTAGCAACATAGCACAGAAACAGCAAACTGGTAAGGAATAATGAGTGTGGTTTATTGGATTTACAGAGCTTTCTTTCCAAAAGTCGACACAAGCTCTTCCAGCAATGCGTCGCAAATTGTTCTTAGATAAAAGTAAAAGAACACCAAGTTGACAAATGCCCGACTTTGCCTCGAAAATAGATCCTGTCTTCGACTTCGTCGTATGTTTTTACCCAGGTCGTTTTGTGAACTCAGAACTGCTAGCAGAACTAGTTTTATTTCGGCATCCACTGCTTACAAACGACTGCACGATGAGCGTTTTTCGAACAAAGGACAGGTATCAGCATCTATACCCGCGTCAAAGAGGGTATAACTTGTGCTTTTGTTGCCGTTGGGAGTATCTTGAAGTGTTCATAGGCTTGGTGGCGAACGTGTTCTTGTGAAGCTGGCAAGTGGTGATTGTTAGTGTCATAACGATCTTAAGCTGCACTAGGTTTTCCCTTATTTTTCATACAAGTCTGGTCCGTGTTCTCTCCTTCTACACCATTAGAAACGTTCCGAAAATCCTAACAAAAAGATGGCACTGGAAGAAGAGAGTAGTTCGAATGTTGATGCACAAATGGCTCTGATATACAAAAAGTCAGACCCCAAATCCCTATGGTGAAGTACGAGGACAGCCGTAGAAAACCCCTTAACAGCTGATACCTACTGATGCGTGTTCGCACATGGTACGCTACCCAAAAAACCTTTCCGCAAGGCACCAGCAAGACAAAACCAACCAATGGTTTATCCAACAAGAAACTCTCCCCTAGGAGCTCTGCTTGGGGAAAGCCCTTTACAATTCAAGACCCTTTGTCCATACTAAGTATTGATGTTCAAGTTTGGTCAAGTCATTGATCCTTGGAGCGTTCTTGTGTCAACAGAAATGTAATTCATCCTAGTTCTTGCTTTGCTTCCTCAGATTGAATGCGTGGAGAAAGGAAGTTGCAAGACTGTCAAAATACTTACTGCTTTTATCTCTTGAGATCTCATTTTATGACAGCTACTCCAAACAAGGATTGATCGCTAGTCTGATATACCTAAGTGACACTATCCGGCGTTTTCAAATTAGTACTTACCCACTCCTGGACGATCTAACCAACATGGCCGAAGATATATTTCTATAATTGGTCCATAATTGCAAGAAATAAATGCTTGTTTTGAATTTCGTGGACAGAAAGTAGCGTACCCCCCTTCCCTCAGGCAAATCTTTTTACTTATGAACAGGTACTCTCAAGATGAACATAATTTATGGTAATTACAGAGCTTAAATGGTCATATGCACAATTTATTATACTTTCTTGCAAGTCCTTGTCTTGCCATATACAGTATTTTGCCATTGGCCAATTCGTCACCCGGGTGACTGACCAGCCTATGTGAACAGCTCTGCAGCGATTTAGTCCTAAGATAGATTCAATATCTGTTTTCCGTGTGGAATAAAACTAAAGTTGTGTGCTCCGTGTACTGATAATCCGGCCCACCAGGAATATTATGTAACCCTTTGCCGGTTTACTGAAAACCATAACTTTTGAGGAAATGCAGGATTATTGCATTTCCCCTCCATTGCGTAGTCCTAAAACTTATCGCATACCACCCCACAAGCGTAATTTGGACATTTCCAAAGGTAGGGGGTGGGAGTGGGGTAATGGATATTTTCTTGGAACTAAAAGGCACATTGGGGAAGTTCTGTTCCCTTTTGCTAGGTATGGTCTCTTGGTTTTTTAACAGTACAAGTTAAAAGTATACAGCTTATTACAGCTATCTAAGATAAGTTGAGGTAGTTAATATTATATCGATATGATTAGATTTCACAAAAAACTGAACGATATGTGGGCATACATTTAAGACTAACTATAACGGTATTTTTGATCCTAGTAAATATTTTAGAATTGTTTACTATCAACCCTAAATTATGTTTTTTTGTGTGAGCGTTTGACCACGGGAAGGGTGCTGCAGGAACTCCTGAAATATGCCGGTGAAATGGTTTCTCATTGACTACTAAAACACGCCAGAAACATATCGCAAAACACTTCTGTGTAGTATTCACCAGACACAAGAACACCCTTAGTCCACCTAGGTGGGAAAATTGGGGTTTATAAAAGAATACAAAATACAACTGGAAAGTGTACCGTAGCTTCACTCTTACATGGTATTTATTTAAATTAGGAGCGTGATTGAACAAAACCAATTATTTACCACTAACCTTGTAGTTTTCACACAGGTTTTTACGTGATATGGCCCCTTTCTTAGGGACAGGCACTAAGTGTTTTAATGATGAGAATAATAATACCAATAAATACACATGGTGTCCCTTATAGACGGGAATATATAGATTTAAATCGTATGTAATACAATAATAATACAATACCTTCATTCTTTACTTTTTTCCACTAATACAAATGCAGCAAATAGCGCCATAGATATTGAACATGTGCTGCATACATTGTGCAAACTACTCTATTATCCTAACAGAAGCAGGAGTGCTCCCTTGAATATATGTTCCTATACAGTAGCTGCCCGTTTCCGTATCTTGTTTTGAAAGTTTTGTAACCGACCCCAAACTACAACGAGATTTTCTGGTAGTGATGCCGCAAATTAGGATTCTTGGTGATAGCTAAACTTGCAGTATTTGCCTGTCCACTATATAGGACAGTTAGCTATTCATATCTACTAATTCAGGTTATGGAAAGATGAAGACTTCGTGTTTTTGCTTCTGTGGCGGCAAAGCTTTTATTAAAATGCACTATTGGCGAGGTGATTAAGTGCAATCAGGGATGTACTACATATTAAGTCACCATTTTCTCATACTTGGTCACCCATGGCCAAATGGTGAGTGGACATTCTCCACACTACATAGCTTTGTCCGTACGCAAGAAAAAAAAAAAAAAAAGATTTTTCCCGCATATAATTTCTTCTCTGCTGACATTTTTGCCATATGAATTCCAGTAACAAATTTTAAGCTTGGTATATAATGTAGCTCCCATCTGTTTTGAACTAAACATAGTAACAATTGTGGTTGCAAATCACGTGCGACATACAGTACTCGGGGTGAAACCATATACAGTAATCAGTGTTAGCTTAAGGCCCAGTTTACACTAGCAGATTCGTACGGGCGAGTTTTGCTAGCGATTTTAGTTTGCGATATATGTCCTACCAAACAATGGTACAGAATTTGCATGATGAAGTTTTTTTTTCAGGATACCCATATTTTCGCTATACTATGTCTCTTGAAGGATGAGACAAAATATTTCATATTGATCCGAAATGGCACACAAATTGCAGCAGATCGCCAGGTCAACGGGGCTTAGTTGACGGACGTCCTGTCTTCGGCCTTTCAGTGTAAGGTGGTGCTTTGATACTATATAAGATATTTGTCCGCTGCGTTTTTTGGTGTCGTCAGGCAGCTCTACAGCCGATTGGTTTCGGATTAGGCACATGATGTTGTACACCTAACATGATCATCAAGCGAAGACCGACAGGTTTTGGTTACTGCTCCGAATAGTATGTATATTGCATATGAGATATACTTTAAAACATGCAACAGTAGAGCAAAGATCCGGATCGAACCTAGAATTCAACGACATGCCAAACCATGATGGCCTAACAAACTAGTGGCACAGGAAGGGGCACACAATGCAATACCCATGGTACTACATTGTTGTTTTCCCCGGCAATCCCTTTCTTTCTTAGCTTGGATATTGAACCTTTTTTAACTCGACAATTTTTTCACTAGATGTATAGATCATAAGATCAACATCAGATACCACTAGAAGAAATTTCTATGAAACAAAGCGCGGAACGCCGAAAAAAAAAATTGTTTCTATTGAATTTTTTCGTTTGATTTTTTTGCTCTTTCGCATTAACCGAGGACATAATCCTTGGCACGATTAAATAAAATTATTATTTAATTTTTTTCCGATTTTATTTTTACGCTTCCTTTAGTTCCTCTGAGGATAACCAACGTGTAGGCCAAAGCTACGGGAAATTAAATCAGTTAAGGTGAAAGAACACCTTTATCTTTTCCTGATCGTGATTGTTTTCTAAAGTATTTTTACCTCAGATGATAAAATGCGGATACGATATGTCGTGGTGACAGACGTTTACGGCTCAGCCGTTGAATTTTCCCGATCAATCTTCAGACACTTTCCGTATAAAATACTTTGTATACATTGTGATATTTAGCATTATGTTTGGTTCCAAATCCATTTGTAGTGACTGCACTTCGTTAGTGTTCGCATATGAAAATAACTCTAACAGAACGTAGCCAGGGTATACGGTAACCAGGGTCCTCGAGAGTGGCGATCTTCATACAACAAGCTAATGGCTTAGTTCGGCAAAACCCGAAGTAATTGCAGAAAGGAACTTACCTACATGAAAATAAAGAAGAGTATAATTAAATATAATGATTCTTTCATTTCCTCTATTTAGGCCTCTATCTCCACGTGTCGACATATCCCTGTATAGAGTTTTATTTGATTTTTTCCTAGCTAAATAATGTAAGGAAACTGTTGCTTTACTTCAATACCATCAAATTTCACTTATGTTATCCTGTAATGACTTCAGAAACTTTATTATCTACTTGGTCTTTTGCACCCAGAAGTCGTTTTTTTAAAAAGATTGACGTCACACTTAATGAAAGCTGTATAACGTCAGCGGTTTGGTACATGTGCGGAGTTCCACGTTTTAAACGCTTGTTATTAAAGGTTCCTGTTTGGTAGAAGTGGGACAAAGGTAAGTCCTACCCCCCCACATCCCTCTATAAAGGCGCAGACACACAGCCGAGTGGAACATTGCGAGGAACAGGGTTCTTGTAGCGATTTGGTCCACCCCTGGAAAATCGTGTTGTGTGCATACACTGATCTCAGGAGTTGAGTCACGTCCTCCTTCTGCTACTCTTGCGCACTTAAATTGATAGTGTGAAGAGAGCCATGCAATGTTTAGATATTTTTAGGCTGAACAAAACCGCTGAACAAAAGTCTTAGCATAGCAGCAGGCGTGGTTATCGAAGGAAGATGTCAAATAGGCCCTTTGCAGCTAAGCAATCACGTGCTGATTAATTCACTGAGAGCAAATGAATGAACATTTGATTCCAATGAGTGAAATTTACTAGAGAGCAAACAAACTTTCTACAACCTGTTTCGAGAGATCGTAATAAGACTGCATTTCGTAACACACTGGTTGCACATCTCTTCATTCAGTTTTAAGTACCAAAAAGGAATCACCAATTGAATATAAAAAAAATAAATTTTGCCCTCCAGTACAGACACGTGATTGTTAACTTCCTATTTTAACGATGTTGCGTGATGTTGTAATGACGTGTGTATTCCCGCATTAAAATGTGTTGCGCGCAATATTGCCGAATGTGTCCGTTGCTTCAAGACAAATGATAACTGGTCCTCTAAATTAAGTAAAACGTAACCTCCTAGGATCCCACTCAATACCTGCAGACTAAGTAAAGAAAAAAACTTACTGTAAAGGTAGCCATGTTAGTAAGAATATCAAAGACACTGAAGCCACGAACTGAGCCATCTGTTGCTCTTTCTTCGCCGCTATACATTTATTATTCTTTCTTCTTGTGTTCCTGTTTGGCTCCAAGGGAAAAATCTTGCAGACGTTTTTCTTCAGTTTCCAGACGAGATAAAAACTAGGACATTTGAAGTCAACATCGTTGTAACTACAACTACAGCTATTAGTCCTAGGATGATAATAAACACTCTGTCCTTTGGATTCGAAGAATATAAGTCAAAATGGCAGACATATGATCCAGTCTGACTCAAAATGTAGTTCCCAATACCCATGAATGGAAGAGAAGCGACCAGAAAGCATATTGTTACTATGGCAACGCAGATTGCACGTGCTAAAGATGGTGAAGCCGCTGACTTGTAGAAGAATGGCTTGCATAGTGATACAGTGCGATCAATGGCCATGGAATGTGACGATGGATCCTGATGTAATACAACAGGTTGTCGTGGGAGAATGCCTACAAGAAAAATACATTAACGGACGTCATAACTTGCTTTATAATCACGTACCAAGAGCCTGCGTTTCGTCTGGCCTGCGGCGAAGAACGAGGGCTCTGGCATCATCCATTTTTTTGGGGACCAGGATTTCTTTGATTTCCGGTATAAGAGCTCATGAGTTCAAAAACGTAGGCTTTGGGTACGAGAATATTATTATTTTCAAACTAAATAGAAGAAATTTTACGCAAAGAGAGAGATTAAGGACAGATCTAGTAATGAAGTCACTTTGTCAACAGCTGTGTTTTTTACAGTGACATCAATACCTTTGAGCAAACAATTTGCATCAGTATAATATAAATTTTCGTTGCGCGCTGTGATTGGTCGTGCAATCACGGTGGTTCTGAGAAGATAACCCCTGCTCGAGCGATGATTATGGGCTTTTTCAAATTCCTGAATTTCGTCCTTTTTCTGATATTGAAGTACGTATTATACTAATAAACGCAAAACTCAAAGGCTCTCGGGTTGGTAAATATTCGCGGCCGATTTTCACTTCGGCGAATAATAATTGTTAATCTCACCTTGCGCAAAAATTTTCCCTACAGAGTCATAGTGCGTGTGTAAGGAATCTTAGGCAACGAGGACAATTTGCAAATATGCTTTGCGTAGAATCCTTTTCCCTCGATTTTTTTTGTATGTACTTTTTGCGTTAAACATGGCTAGTGCTGCGAAGTGCCGGATATCCCTTTATAGCCACTTAAGGACCTAAGATAGGTAATACAAAACTTGCCTGGTTTTACATAAGCACACACAAACACACAAACACAAGTCGTACCCTGTATATTTTTAAAGTGCTGGCTCAACTCAAGCACAGGCACAAGGGTTAAAATCTTTCTTACTTGTGCTTGCATTTCAATTTCAATTCGGAATTCGTATGTGCTTTCGTCACTATAGTGAAAATTATAGCATTTTCAAAGTTTAAAAAAATCCTATATGGTCGAAGAAACATTAATTTTTAAAGACTTAACAGGTTTTACATGTTACTGTTACTGACGTTTCGACTTTTACTCCGATAAAGGACTAGCGTCCGAAACGTCAGTAAGTTTTTTCATCTTTTCACGGTGTTATAATTTACCTTTTCATCATTACTGTTTCATTAGAAATACCGACGCAGCTCACACTAGTTTTTAGCTAGTTATATATTCTACTTTCTTTTACTCGTAGCTGAAATCTTGAGGCAAGGAAGCTCAGTTTTGTCGAGTTCTCTCGCCCTTTTTGATTTTATATATTTATTATCATATTTTAACGGGAATATCCACTTCATCCTAGGGCTATAGTTCATCCTGTAATAGTATCATTGAAATGCTGTTTTGCGCCACGTGTTTCATTTGCCCTAACTTTTTCTTCGTTTTATACAAAGTGCAGCTGGTTCGTTAAGGAACTTCACCTCCCACCGCAGAAAGCCTAGGATTGCATGTTGTAGCAAGATATTATTGCCACAATAGCAAACCGGCAACTAATATAATTAAAGGAAATGAACTGAACTATATTGAAACATGCCTTGGAAATGAAACAAAGAGTTTTGACGCTGCAATTTAAAATAGAAAAACAAATTATCGTGCGTTTATAACTGAGAACATCCATATTTTTTAGAGTTTTAGTGTAATTTATTTTCTGTATGATTGAGCAAAACATTAATAAACATAAAAGAAATCGTGAACGTATATTAGTCTAATAACATTTATATTCATAGGGAAAAAAACTGAGCGTTTTGTTTTGGAGCTAAACCGTCTGCAAATCTCAGGAATTGGGACGCTGAAATCATAGTCAACTAACCAAGTCCTATGCTGCTTAAAACGTGAAAAAAGAAACTAAAAATGATACTGCTTAGACAGATTATATATATATATATTTTGTGTGTTTTTGTCCTACCTGTATTTGGCATTGTGGATACTCTCCAATCCATCCATTCCCAACCACAAGACCATGGAAGACAAAAGAACTCGTTAATAACACTCCAGTAAAATCTACCCAAGTCAGAGCAGCCACGATAACCAATGTAGACGTCTTCCCGACAAAAAACTCTCTTCCTAATGCTAAAACGGCTATAGAGCAGCCAATTATCCCTATACCTACTACTACGATGAATGAAATGGTTTCGGTTTCCGTGGGTGAAGCAATACAGTTGTTCGAATGGTTGTGAGCTATTTCACAATTCATGACTTTAAAACTCAGTTGCACTGGCTGTTGTGATCAGAACGTTTTGCCTAAGCTGTTGTCTCATCGACCGGACTCTTTACGAAACTGAAACACTAATTGGATTAAAAATGTTTAGTGCTCATCAAAATTTGCATTTCGGAAGAAATAGAAATTACCGGAAATACTCAACCTTGGAAGGCGTTTTTCTGTGCACAAGTTAATGAATGGAAAAGGTGTTTAGTTATAATATCGACAAACAGAGAAGGTCTTGGATGACTGACAAACTTAGAAAGCATAAATATCATGAAGGGGACTTAATTATATTTGAGTGGTCACAGGATAAAGTAAATAAAAATTGTTTTAATTAGAAATGTTTTAATTAATTTTGATCCTAACCGAACGATGCATCAATAGCCCAGTCAAAAACAGTTTTAAAAATTCCGACTAAGTCAACTGTATTATACTTATTATTAATTCTGAAGAATGGACCAACTTAGGCATTGCGTAGTAAAACTTTAATTTTACGTTAATTTTTCCCCGTTTTATTTTGAAAAAAATAATAATGTGCTTTTAAATTCATCATTGACAAGTTTTTAGGCCAGTTGCATGGCCATAATTACCGAAGGAAAAAAAATTTTAAGCTCTCAAATCTGAAGATATATTTCCAGCGTCTTAATTTTAGAATAAAAAAATTGCTTTGTTTTCTTTTCTTTTTTACATATAGATATTATATATATATATATATATTTGCATAGATATTCTTTTTTAATGTACATGTTCCTGTAGGACCTCACTTAAAATCACTTTTGTGACAATGGGCTGCCTTTAAAAAAAACTATTATCATTATTATTATTATTTATATTTTTATCAATTTGCTAAGAGAAATTCCCCCAATGGCCAAATTGAACCAAGAACAAGTGTTTTTTTAACCCCATTCTAAACGAATGTAAATTTTAGATTAAGATAGCGCACAATAAACTTTCTTTCTTCTTAATTGCAAGATAGAACATTAAGATAACCAAACACTTATGACAGCTTGGGCCGGTCTTTTCTTTCACTGGATTGTCCAAAGTGCATGCAAAAGCTTGTCAGTTACGTTACGAAGCCTACGTTCTCTAATTGAATCAATGACATGCATTGACGAACAGCTTGTCAAGTCCGCGATAGTACTATTTCAGCGTAGGTTATTTGTTTAAATTTTCTTTTCTTAAAGTGCTTGGTGAAGTTTTGAAAAAACCACGGAACCAATAAACAGATAAGACTAAGACCACAATCAGGTACCTGAAACTTCGTCCGTTGATTAAATATAATAAAACACCTTATCCGTTATGAAAAATAAATTTGTCATTTATGTTTAATCTCTAGAGAGCTTTCCCCTGTTCAGTGTGTACGAGCTTTCAAGAGTTTCATAAAAAATCTCAAATTTGGTTAAGAATTTTCTTTGCGGCATAACTCAATTCAAATTACGATCTCTCTCTCTCTCTCTCTCTCCCCTGCTCGACAAAATCACTGAGATAAGATTAATTTAATACAAATTTTAATTAATTCAACTTAATTGGTTATGGTGAAAATATAAAGAACTTCAAGTAAATCCGTTAGATTTCTTAGCTTTGAGCACCGACCGCTGACCCGTTGAACAAATGTTTTGAATTTTTTTAAACGTATATTTCAAGGGTCAAATTTGAAAAAAAAAACTTAAATGATTTAAACCGGAGAAGCTTTTAGTAGATGTTCAAAATCATGTTTTTAGAATTCGATTGCAGTCATTTAGCTGTTTATTTAGAGTAAAACTTTTAATTGCTATTCGGTCTATATAACACCAGCTAAGCCTTGTGTCGTTTGCCTTGTTTGTCGCTCTGTAAACATCACTTGTCAATCCATCTTCTACTGTGTAAACACATCTAAATACTCAATTCGTACAAAACAACAGTTTTTTACCATTTGTCGAAAGAAATGTCATTAAAATCAATACGAATTATTATTATTATTATTATAATTATATTATTATTATTATTATATTATTATTATTATTATTATTATTATTATATTATTATTATCATTTGCACTCCTTCGTTCTGCTCTGCTCTGCCTGGGAGGATGACGATCTATTATTAGAAGAACACTTGATACTAAAAGGTAAAGGTTAAGGTAATTTTTACTGGGTTGCCTGTGGCAATCCAGTCTTAAAATACGTCTGTTTTTTTCCCTCCTCCACAAAATGGAAACATTGCGCAATATTACCCATATATATGGATTGGATGACGTGTCGATAACTTCATGTGCGAATCGAATGTGCATGTTCTTTGAGGATATATGTGGCCAAAATTTTATATGTTTAGCTTTTTATTGGGACAAGAGCAAAGTCAATCATTGAATAAAGTTGGCGACCCTCAATTTCACGCGGTAGACTTTCATCGCGGAGTTGTATTAGTAAGTCATTTATTCTCATTCGTGTGACCATAGTTAATAGATAAATATGAACTATGGTGTGACTGATTCAGTGAGATTAAATGCTATTAACGAACATAGGAAGCATAAAAAAGTTTGTTCGAGTTTTAATTTTGATTTGAACAAAGACTAAAATAATATTGTAAGGGCAATCAACAAGCTTCAATGCCACGGCAAACACGGCAAATAACAGTCAACTTTACGCAATGATTTCTTCAATAAAATAATAAACGACAAAAGAAGAACTTGAAAAACATTAAAGAACAAAAGAATACCAGTTCCGATGGAATCTTGAGAAAAAATCAGCCTAATTTACCATATAATCAAGTGTTTCTAGATGAACTCTTTTAACTAGGCTTTTTAAAAACGATATCAGACCATAAACGTCGCCTCGGTCAACAACTCGACTATTTCCTCTAAAAAACAACCAGTGATATACAAACCCGAATAGAGACAAGCTGAATGATATTTCTAAGGAAATTCGTAGTAAGAATTGGCATATTTGAGTGAGCAAATGAATGTTTTATGAGTGAAATACTGACATAACTTCGTCCTTCGGGTTCATTTTATTTATGGTATGGTATTGTTGTCTGGGGGAATACTTATCAGTCTACAATTACCCCTCTTTTCATTCTACAAAAGAAGGCGGTTCGTCTCATGCCTTTTTCTCGTTATGATGATCATACTAATCACATTTTCATTGATTTAAAATTTTTAAAGTTTTTTGATCTGATATATTACCACACTGCAATATTTATGTATGATTTCCATGCTGGTAATCTACCGAGTTTTTTTAATTCCTATTTCCATCCTGCCAATCAGAGACACTCCTATAATACCAGACTTGCAGCAAGGAGTTCTTATTGTCTCCCAAAAGCTCGAACAAATTATGGAAAATTTAATATAAAATTTGCAGGCGTGAAAGTTTGGAATTCCATTGGCGAAACTCTAAAGAAATTAAAAAGAGATGAATTTAAAAAGTCCCTTAATGATCTTCTTCTTACAAATTATGACTCATTATAACTTGAGTTAGGTATTTCATATCTTAATTACAGTTACCTTCATATCCCTAATAGAGTAAATAACTTTTTCTTTTTCCTATTATTGTAAGTTAGTTTCTCATTTTCTGTACTTTTTGTAATTTTTTTCCGTACTTAGTATCTTCCATATTGCTTATGCTGTTAAATTTATATCCCAATTTATGATAATTATGCAATAATGTACCTTAAGCTTCCTCCACCAATCAATTAATTAATTAGTTTATTGTAAGCTTGCTACCTATCTAGGCTAGCCATCTTTGGTTATTATAGGTAGCTAGTACCTGAAAATTTGTAATAAATTTTTGATTTTCTTCTCTTTCTTTTTAAAAAACTAAGGTACAAATAAAAAATATTGTATTGTATTGTATTGTATTACCGCGGGCAAGTTTGGGCAATTTCATATTGTCGGGTCGTGGCAAGGTATAGTAGACTAGTGTGACTTGCATAACGCAACACTTTTATTTGTGTTCCACGGCTTGATTGATATTAAATCGGTCAAACCAGAAGCTAAACTCGGAGCTTTGACGTCCAGAATAAAATAAGTAAAGGGATATGTAGAAAAGCTCGTCTTATTTCGGTGACTAAATAAATATTTTCTGAGTGAAATACAATCGACTAAGTGCTTAGTCAATTTTGTCAATTTTTCCTCTTAAGATAGGAATTACGGCATTATATTGGTTTCAAGACAGATTTGTTTCGTGATTTTGCCCTAATATGATAAACGGGTAATCTAAGGCTTATGGCCCTCGTAAACTTAAGGATTAATTTCACTTGTGTGTTTTCAAAGTTTTGAAATTGTCCTTGTCGCTTCGAGACTCGGCCAATTTCAAAACTTTGAAAACACAAGTGAAATTAATCCTTAATTTTACTCGGCCCCATACGATTACCTATACTTACCGGCTCTATACTTTTACCTATACGAAAGCATAGCTCTACTTTTTGCGGATCGATATTGCTTACATGACTGATACGTCTGATCGAGCTTATACAGATTGCATTACGTTATTGTTGAATATTTATATCTAATAAAAGATTGATTTACAAAAATAATAATCTTATGTGGATAAGTTGGGATTCGAACCCACAAAAGAAATTAAAAAAATACGACTACCCCACTTTGCCACACCCCCGAAACATCCGCAGAGCTGAGGCGTCGTATGGACTTCGGACCTGACGGCGATTAAATCCTTCTGCCCTTGGGTGTACGAATTACGCAAGAAAATGTTCTAGCCGAAGCATCAGGGGAGAGACCAGCCGGCCCCCAGACCATATCGGCTAATCCCTTGTATCTCTGCCACGCACGGAATCGGGCGGTTAAAAGCAGGATGTTAAAAAGTCTTGTGTATCTGAAGCTTTGTGTTCACGGCTATTGTCATGCTGATTCACCTGGAACTGTGGTCCAGTGGCTTAATCGTTGTCGTTTAAGATACTGAGTCAAGCTCGTCAGAGGAGGGTTAGCATTGGATAGATGACCTAAACATTATACTCGCGCGTTTGCTCCTTTTTTTCTCCGTTTTTCTTTTTTTGATTTTTAAAACAATAGAATATACCCTGGGTTCCTGTCTACCCAAATCCGTCAAATTTAAATCTAGCCACAGGTAACCCAGTAAACAGGATAAACCGCCCGGAGAAAAAACCCTGGAAGCACAGGCTCAAACACGGGTCGAATTGATGACAGGCAGCACCCGTTCTTCCCTGGCCAAGTATTACTGCGGTTTTCCATATTCAGCAAACTCAGACATTCCAACGACACCAGGGGAAAACGTTTGCGCATGCGTGCACTTCAGCAAGTTTCTAAGAATTTTGAAGAGTTTGAGAGAGAAAATGAATGTTTGTTTTCTACAAGTATACAAAAAATTTAGCGAGTATACTATTGTCAGACCAAGATACTGTATTAATAAGCACAATATGTAAGAATTACCCTTAAGTTTCAAGCATGGACACTAAGTTTTGGCATTTTGTGAAGTCCAATTTATCCGAGACATGTTTGAAAGTCAAATTTACATATGTTTTTCACTCGTGTCCATTCCAATACAACGACTCATTATTTTTGATTTACGGCAGCGAAAAACCAAATTTTATCGTGCAGCTTGCGGTGACTACCGATTTCGCAGATTTTCGAAAAAGCGCAGTAAAAACCTAACTAACTAAATTTGAGTAAAATTTTAAATTAGATATTACTGGCGTTTCGGCTGCTAGTCTTCGTCGGAGTAAAAAGAAAAGAAAAAAAAAAAAAAAAAAAAAAAAAAGGAAAGAAAACTGTTTTTTTTTAAAAACTCCGACGAAGGACTAGCGTCCGAAACGTCAGTAAGTTTTTTCATCTTTTCACAGTGTATAATTTACCTCTTTATCATTACTGTTTCATTAGAAACACCGACGCAGCTTACGCTAGTTTTTAGCTAGTTATATCTTCCTATTTTAGTGAGAAATTCACTTCTCTTCTCTGTTAAGAAAATGTTCGTGAAACAATCATGTAAACCGTGCCGGAACTACTATTCGCCTGCTACACAGATCATGTTCTTAGAGCCGAATCATCGAGGGGAGAGAAGCGGAACAGGATGACGACCCTAAGATCACGTCTGCGTTCTTCGTATATAGGAGGCCTCAAAGGGAATGCCTCTAGTAGAGAACTCAACTTAAATCGTCATTATTCAATCATGGAAGTACCATCAATATATCAACATGGCGGATGCCGAACCGATGACAACTCATTAGTATTCCATGCTGTCATGAAACCGCTGGTCTGGAAGGCTAGAAACACGAATGTGAAAGAACGTAAATCTGTTACCTTGTGCTATTGGAAAGCTCATTATAGGACAATTGACAATTGTTTACAAGAATGATCTTTTCACTCAAAGACTAATTCTGCTCTTAGCCCATTCCTGGCAAATGTTCCTGACCAGAGAGCATATCAGTGAAATTATGCCAGATGTGACTTTCGCTTCCTTCCTTACTTGGCTTGAAAAGAACATCTATAAGCACTCATTTATGAAGGACAGATCAATGTATCAGTTACGTTAAACACAGAGATATAAGTAAGTGTGCGGACATCTAAGGGATCAGACTATACGAGCCAGTGTGACGACTATTGGAATTACACAACTTCAGGTAACTATAGTGACTAGTTCGGCCGTCTGCCGGAGCTGGCTGAAATAACTTCTGCGCGATTTAAGTCAGGGACAGATCAAACCCTGAAACAACATCTGGACTGATCTAAGTCAGAGCACTGTTAATTATTAGTGATTAAGGAAAGTAGCTAAATACTGTAATATTACAACTTCTTATAAAATACGCATAGTATTTAATATCATTGATTATTCGAAGTAAGGTGGTATTTCGTGTACTACATTTAGTTCAGAGGATACTCCTTGTTAATGACCACTAAGACGTGTCTCGTATAGTTTAAGTTGAGTCTCGTAATTTTCAATGTTATCAGTCTTCCAACGACTCGTCTCACACCTTTTCTAGGGCCCCTTGCATTAATATCCTAGAGCAATTGTTCTAAAGGGGACAAAGCAATAGGTCGACGTGTCTAATGCAGAAAAAACGACTTACACTTGTACGGGTCCAAATTAACATTTTTATAATTACTTCTACAAACATTTTTCCGTGTTAATTCTTCATAGCAGGATATTTCTGTTCATATGTCTAATTGAAGGTAAGGAATAAGTCCTATAAATAAGATGTCAGAAAAATTTTAGAGGACAGACACATAAGAACTTAAAGTTTATTTGTTAAATCGTTGTTATTTGTATCGTCATCATCATCAACATTATCTCCACCAGCATCACCATCATTGTTTTTCAATGTCCTATTGGGTTTGGGTTTTTTTTTTCATATCTGTCAATCATGTGAGGTAGGAGGAGCACATAACTCGTAATTTAACGCAGTTGAACTTAAGTTTCGAAACGTGATGCGATGAAGGAAATCTTTTTGAATAATTCCAGTTTGTTCTTGTGTTTATTTAGTACCAAGGAAAGATGCCTAACCTGAAGTATGCAATCGTTTGGTTGGTCTTTATACTGGCGCATATGGATCTGGAACTCATCCAGTGTTCTTCCATTCAATTTGAAGTATTAAGGTGTCCATTAGCACGTCCTCATGGCAAATGTCCAGAAAAAACGGAAGTGTGAAGCACATTTTCCCGGTAAGGGATTGAAATGCTGTATGGATTGTATTGGCGGAAATCGTGATTGTGTGACTCCTGTACGTGTTGTTTCGGGCGTAGAAGTAATCCCGTTAAAAGTATTAAACCAAATGAAGCTTCTCAACGAACTAGTTGCAGAGTGTCCCACCAGCCCTCCCTCGTGGCAGAATCCTTCGGGACCAGACCAAGAATGCCAAGACGATGCCAGTTGTGATGCGAAATTCCCTGGGCAAGGCCTGAAATGCTGTAGTGAAGGGAACGATTTTAGGTGCATTCCTCCTGTCATCGAGCACGAGTTTGTTGAAGCACCATCGTTTTGTCCCATACCTCCCCCTACAAGACCAGGAGAATGCAGTACATATTTTGAAGACAGATGCTTCACTCACCTTTATTATTCAATGCATCCTGGGGCGAGTGAATTGGTAAGGTGTTGCATCACAAAGTGTGGAACTGGGTGTGGATGATAGTCCCAAATCTTGTAAAGGTGCCGCCCACTTCACCATCTCCACGCAATGGTACCTGCCCAATCATCTCTACACCTAAAGACTGTGAAGCATCACCAGGTCCTTATAAATCATGTGAAGTAGACCAGGATTGCCACAGAAAGTTGAAGCATTTATTTGAACGAAAGAGTATGAATGGACTAGTACTGAAATGCTGTAATGATGGATGTGGTCATCGCAAATGCATCCCACCTGTAATACAATGAATATCTTAATTTCAAATTATGAATGTAGTTATATTGAGGATGTAGATTGTACCATGCTAGACTGACTACTATTTCAAACTGGGATTTTGATAATATGTAAGTTTAGAAACTGCCTAAAGAAGAGCTCCCAATAGGACAGGAAACCCAATTTAGATAAAACTGAAAGATTAAAATATAATCGGACAAAATATCCACAATTTTCTCTCCATGGAGATGAGGATAATGTCCCCCATAACGGAAACCATGAAGCGAAAAAATGAAATGGAAATAATGCAAAAAGCAGTGCAAAATACAAAATAATGAATTTCTTTGTCAGTAAATTGGCATTTGTAGATGTTTTGAATATCTTTTAGCTTTTTAAGTGAAAGACAAGGTCTTTATACAACAACATCTCTTAACAACACGAATTTTAAAGCTCATTTGTTAAATAAACAGTTAAATATTTGGTGTAATTTCATATTTCATTCAATATTTAAATAAGTCATCTGTAGAAAGATATCAAATTATTGAATGAAAATCTTCTTTGTTTTACCGACGGGACCCTGTGATATGAGGCGAACAAAGCTGCATTTTTCTTGAACGAAAAACATACGATAGTTGGTTAAAAACAACCGAATTGTTACTAAGATGCAATGCTAAATAAAGGACGAATATTTGTTGTGATATTTGCTCTACTGGTTATATTTCATCTAGCTTTAAAATCAATTAAGCTTATCTACAGAAATGAGAAAAATTCTTTTATTTGTGGTTTCGAATACAACGGATCGGATTATCTTTAAGGGAATAAAAGAGGTGGGATTGAGATGCGCTGTAAGTGGGCCGAGAATAAAAGATCAAACTGTAATGTTCCAGGTTATGCCGGGCTGATGGATATATGACTCGTATATCACAATCAATGCCAAGACCACAAGTCAGGGGGAATCCATGATATAACCCCAACACATCCTGTATGCTCTCATGAATTAAACCACACTCAGTAAAGTTAGTAAACGTTTTCCTCTTTACTATTTGCTCTTACTAGTTTTTTGAAGAGAGTAATATAAATTAGGGTACAGCTAGTTCAAACATATACAATCATATGATAACAAACCGATTCTCACTAGTCATTATGTGCATCACCAGGTCCTTATAAATCATGTGAAGTAGACCAGGATTGCCACAGAAAGTTGAAGCATTTATTTGAACGAAAGAGTATGAATGGACTAGTACTGAAATGCTGTAATGATGGATGTGGTCATCGCAAATGCATCCCACCTGTAATACAATGAATATCTTAATTTCAAATCATGAATGTAGTTATATGTTACTGGGATTTTGATATCAATACCGTAAAAATAGAAAAAAAAAGCTCGAAATGTTTACTTGGAATCATAATACTAATAAAGAGTAATTAAAAACACCTATTTGAAAAAAAAGTTGTCTGAATCAGGGGTATGGGATTTGTTTTACTTACATCAAGTGAGGGGCGGGCAATGGCTTTACGTTTGAGAAGAAAGGAGAGAACGCCATCAAGTATCTTTTCCTTAAAATGAAAATCTTCAGTTCAACCTAGGAGGAATCAGTCCACTACTGTTGTAATAATACGAATCGTCAGTGTGGCTCACGATCCGTACGATTTGTGAAAGTCATTTATATGCATAAAACACGCATATCATTAGGTGTGTGCGCTTATCAGTATCCAAACTTAGACATTACATAGATATAGAATCACTTCGTAAAGTCTACTACTCACTAATCTACCCTCATCTACAATATGGTGCTATCATTTGGGCTAACACATATAAAACAAGATTGAATTCATTGAATGTTTTAGACAACAAAGCAATAAGACTTATAACATTTTTCCATTACCAATCACATGCACCACCTATAAATGAATCTCTAAGGCCTAGAGGCCTAAGGCAAACGTCGAACTTTTCATGCACCGAACTCATTAAAAACAATGGATATCAGATGATAATGAGGCGGTTTTCTGGCTAAAATTACAATCCTAACTCAAGAATCATTCTTCATACTCCAATCTCAATGGAAACTACGTACATTGGTCGGCTCTGAACATATATTACGATTTGAAGCGTGCTACTTGGTCTCTCAGGTTTCAGAACTTCGCGGAGCTACAACATGCCAAGATCTCCAAGAAGAAACCCATGGCATAACAATACACCCTATATATTAGAATGCAAAAAACGTCATTCTCAGTTTCCTTTAATTCCTCAGTGGAATCAGTCAAGTCGAGTTCTTCCTTTAATTAGTGGTGGCGTGCGGAGTGGATAGGAGTACTCACCCCCCCCCCCCCCCCCCCCCCAACCCCCGCATCCAAAGCATGGGGTTAGGGACTGAATTAACCGAAAAAAGAACATGAACTGCTTAAATCTCTTGCATATACGCTGACGATAGAAATAATCGTTAATAAGGACCAACTGGCGCGACTTGAGCGGCGATTTCAATAACGATTTTACGACGACAGATTGGCAGGTGACCGGAAATTTGAACATAGCATTTTCAAGTCAAAATGTACGAGAGTGATCGGGATTTGCACTAAATTCACTAAAATCTTTCGCCGAAAAATCACTGGGCGGTTTCATGTGAAATTTGTCTGAATTTCACGCGGCCCAAATGATAGTTAGTAAAATTGTGCAGATAAAAAAAGAAGAATCGAGAATTTGATTAAACTTCACTGCATTTAATACCTACAAACGTTTCGTCTTAGTTATCGGCGACGCTCTTAAGGTGACTGCCTACTTTTGATTTGAACCCACGATGTGCGCGCGCTCAAAAACCGCTGAAAAATCTACAACATCTTATTGAAGAACCATACGCGTTTTGAGCTTCAACAGGGCAAAACCCTCAAATTTTGCTCGGGACTCTCTATTCGAAAAAACTCTTAAAAATCTAGGTTATATAAACATTTTAGAAAAAGTTTATATTTGTTAACACATGAAGAAATAGATTTTCGTAGGGAATTTTGTTCGACTTTGTTCCACTGAGATTTTTTATGTGCACCGAAACTACAAAATATGACAAATTAATGTATCTCTTTGTCTTTTTAAGGAGAGTCAGGATCGCTGGTTCTCTTTCTGACTTCGAGGGTTTTTCCGGTCCTCCGCTTTATCCTCCCTCCTCTTAAATCAATCCTAACTAACTCAAACTGGTTAGACTTGTGCTTCGGATCATACATGGACTGTATAGCGACTACCAGTTGGTGCCTTTACATGCTTTCAGTTCGACCCCGTTGAGCTGCGCCACTGCTGTACTTGCGGTGGTGATAAGCGATGGCAAGTTTTATTTTCATCAGAAAAAATCTGTAAACATTTGGTCAGCCACGATTTCAAGCTCGCACCCCTAATGTAAGCCCATACAATATGTCTCAAAATCACGGTTTTTGAATCTTTTCTCAAAATAATGACTATCTAGGCTAAAAACAGAAGTGGATTCAGTTAATTCAACTATTAATTTTTCACGGACTGTATTATATGGTTGGGTACTTTTGGGGTCAAGCTAGAAAATCGTCTCTCCTTGAAATAAAACAGAAGCTGTAAAAAAAACAGAAGTGAATTTGAAAACCCCGGGCTTTCCTGAACATTTTGGTAAATTTATAGGAATTTGTTAAAATTTAGAACCGTATTTTTGCTGATTTTTTTTATGAGCTTATACTATCTGTTGGCCTATACATTCGCCTCTTATGGTTTCTTAGGATTCGTAGCCTCGAAAAACACGCTAACTACAGTAGTTCGCCAAGAACAGAAGATTTACGGGTCATTTTAGGATGTTTTGTCACGCAGTTTACTTGTGCTATATAACTTTACTTTTAAGAACAACCTTTTGCTTTGGAAAGAGAGAAAAAAGACTGAAAAGAGCAAATATTCCAAATGTATGGGCAAATTTTTTCCAATGCAAAAATATCCACGTATTATCGTAGGATGATTGACTAGCCTTCATTCGTGCAATCATAGAGTCTGCAAATAACTATTATCTTATGAATCTTAATTTTTTCTAATCACTTCCGGTGGCGCAAGTTTTGCTTCAAATGTTCGCGTGTAGGCCTTCCATTGAATGCTGATTATCTCGAAACGAGCTCGAAACACCCAATTTTTCTTTCCACATTTGGAATCAGCATTAAATTTCAATTCGGAAAATCCAAGTTTTAAAAAAAGTGTAAATCAATTTCCAAAAGTAGGCAGTCACCTTTTAAGGTTAAAACAACTAATTTCCCCCCCTGTCGCCTCCTACGAAGATGATTTCAGGGTGGTAACGGTAAGAGGGAAGCGGCACGTGCACGGGATGACCCTTAAGACGACTTCTGCGTGGCAGATAGGTGGCCTGCGTCACATCCGCACTTTTTGTCGATGGAAAAAAAGTCCGGATGTGACGCAGGTTACAGATAGGAGGCCTCAGTGGAAATTCGTCTTCAGGACTGGAAGGTGAAAAATTGAAAATTCATGGCAGATATCACAGTTATAGTCTATTATTGCTTTCATTTATTTTTAAGTCGAGGCCTTTTGGTCAATACAATGAAATGTATAGAAACAAATCCATATGCAACAATTGTGAAAGGCGATTGAGTGTTTGTAAGCTGATTCTAGTTTCTTGGAACAGGACAATTGTTTACGAGAATGATCTTTTCACTCAAAGACTAATTCTGCTCTTAGCCCATTCCTGGCGAGTGTTCCTGACCAGAGAGCATATCAGTGAAATTGTGCCAGATGTGACTTTCACTTCCTTCCTTACTTGGCTTGAAAACAATATCTATATAAGCACTTAGTAAGGACGGAGGACAGATCAATGTATACACAGAGATATTAGTAAGTGTGCGAACATCTAAGGGATCAGACTATACGAGCCAGTGTGACAACTGTTGGAATTACACAACTTCAGGTAACTATAGTGACTAGTTCGGCCGTCTGCCGAAGCTGGCTGAAATAATTTCTGCGCGACTATTCAGTGCATGTTTAACTCACAGATTAAACCCTTAAACAACCTCTGGGCTGATCAAAGTCAGGGCATGGCTAACTAACAGATCGAACCCTGAAACAACCTCTGGGCTGATCTAAGTCAGGGCATGGCTAACTCACGGATTGAACAATCAAACAATCTCTGGGCTGATCTACGTCTGGGCATGGCTCACTCACAGATTGAACAATCAAACAACCTCTGGCCTGGGCTGATTTAGGTCAGGGCATGGCTCACTCACAGATTGAACACTTAAAAAACCTCTGGGCTGATCAAAAGTCAAGGCATGGCCAACTCACAGACGGAACACTCAAACAACGTCTGGGTTAATCAAAGTCAGGGCACGGTTACTAATTATTCGTGATCAAGGAAAGTAGCTAGATGCTGTAATATTACAACTTCTTATAAAATACGCATAGCATTCAATATCATTTGTTATTCGAGTTCTAAGGTGGTATTTCGTGTACTATATTTTATTCGGATACCTCTTGTTAATGACCACCAAGAGGTGTCTCGTATAGTTTAAGTTGAGTCTTATAATTTTCAATGTTATCAGTCTTCCAACGACTCTCACACCTTTTATAGACCATTTGCATTAATGTCCTAGAAGAATTGTTCTAGGGGACAAAGTGATAGGTCGACGTTTCCAATACAGAAAAAAAATCAATTTATACGAGCTGTTAAGTGTGACGTAATTCGAAAGAACAACGACTTACGGGTCCAAATTAATTTCATGATTACTTCTACAAACATTTTCCGTGTTAATTCTTCATAGCAGGATTTTCTGTTCTTATATTGGATTGTTGAAAATAGAGAATAAGTCCTGGAAATAAGATGTCAGAAAGGTTTTAGCGACCTTTTGTGTGATTGGACCAGGACATTTGTCACAGCTTAAAAATCCTATGTTGTCAATAAGAGGACAGACACATATGAGAACTTGATGTCTATTTGTTAAATCGCTGTTATTTGTATCGTCATCATCACTAACATTATTGTCACCAACATTACCATAATTGTTTTCATAACTGTCAATCATGTGAGGTAGGAGGAGCACATAACTCGTAATTTAACGCAGTTGAACTTAAGTTCCGAAATGTGATGCGATGAAGAGAATCTTTTTGAATAATTCCAGTTTGTTCTTGTGTTTATTTAGTACCAAGGAAAGATGCCTAACCTGAAGTATGCAATCGTTTGGTTGGTCTTTATACTGGCGCATATGGATCTGGAACTCATCCAGTGTTCTTCCATTCAATTTGAAGTATTAAGGTGTCCATTAGCACGTCCTAATGGCAAATGTCCAGAAAAAACGGATAATTTTTGCAAGGAGGATAAGGACTGTGAAGCACATTTTCCCGGTAAGGGATTGAAATGCTGTATGGATTGTATTGGCGGAAATCGTGGTTGTGTGACTCCTGTACGTGTTGTTTCGGGCGTAGAAGTAATCCCGTTAAAAGTATTAAACCAAATGAAGCTTCTCAACAAACTAGTTGCAGAGTGTCCCACCAGCCCTCCCTCGTGGCAGAATCCTTCGGGACCAGACCAAGAATGCCAAGACGATGCCAGTTGTGATGCGAAATTCCCTGGGCAAGGCCTGAAATGCTGTAGTGAAGGGAACGATTTTAGGTGCATTCCTCCTGTCATCGAGCACGAGTTTGTTGAAGCACCATCGTTTTGTCCCATACCTCCCCCTACAAGACCAGGAGAATGCAGTACATATTTTGAAGACAGATGCCTCACTCACCTTTATTATTCAATGCATCCTGGGGCGAGTGAATTGGTAAGGTGTTGCATCACAAAGTGTGGCAACTGGGTGTGGATGATAGTCCCAAATCTTGTAAAGGTGCCGCCCACTTCACCATCTCCACGCAATGGTACCTGCCCAATCATCTCTACACCTAAAGACTGTGAAGCATCACCAGGTCCTTATAAATCATGTGAAGTAGACCAGGATTGCCACAGAAAGTTGAAGCATTTATTTGAACGAAAGAGTATGAATGGACTAGTACTGAAATGCTGTAATGATGGATGTGGTCATCGCAAATGCATCCCACCTGTAATACAATGAATATCTTAATTTCAAATCATGAATGTAGTTATATTAGGATGTAGCTTGTACCATGCTAGACCAGTGACTACTATTTCGAATTCAAACGGGGATTTTGATATCAATACCGTAAAAATGGAAAAACAGCTCGAAATGTTTGCTTGGAATCATAATACTAATAAAGAGTAATTAAAAACACCTATTTGAAAAAAAAGTTGTCTGAATCAGGGGTATGGGATTTGTTTTACTTACATCAAGTGAGGGGTGGGCAATGGCTTTACGTTGGAGCACAGGTAGCCCAAGCTTGGTTTCTGTGTTATCCTGTTATAAGGAAATGTATGGGGAATCATCAAAAATTTCAATAAAATCATCAAAACGTGAAATAAAGTCTCGAAATTTTACCTAATCATTGAGAAATAGCACTTCTTTCGCTGTGCGTGGTTATTTTTTGAATTTAGCCCGTTTTAAGATTTTTTTTACCCACCACTAAATGTAAAATGTCTGTAAAATGGTTATGGTCAACCTGTGGTAGTTCCAATGCCGATACATGGGGCCCCTCGCCATTCGTACGAGGGTACGGATCGTACCATCTCACGTCAAAATCACAACCAAATGCTTTATGAATTATGCCGTTATCAAAAGCTACTACATCGTAGTAAACCACGCTCGAAAATCACGTCAAAATTACCGTAATAAATCACGCCATTATCAAATTACTTTAAGAAAAGACTTTTTCAATTAATGCATAAACTCTATTTCTTTATATCATCCAATCATTATATATTTAACATTGCATATGCATATCTTAGATTTCTTATGATTCCGTAACCTTAATAGATGATTTTCGTAACGGTATCATGTTACACAAGGCTGAATAAAAAAGGACCTCTGCACGCATTAGGAAAATAGAAGAATAGAAAATAGACATTATGATGAAACGTTTTCATTAGCTAGGAATGTAAGTCTAGAAATATATCATTTATTATTGAAAAAAAACGTACTCAGGAGAGTCCCTGAAAGGATTCGACATCTAGCCCATGTCCTTCCTGAGGCAGGGCAAGTTCTCTAAAAATGGACACCCTTAGAACAGCGTTTCTCAATCACACGTGAAATCGTACAATTTGCCATCCTGACGAAGTAGGCTGTTGTGGACGTCAATCAATGCGTTTCCATGACATTCCATAGGCACGTGCCCTTTTAAAAGCTTCGTGTTTTCCGGCAACATTTTGATTGGTGTCCACAAAAACTCTATTATGTCTTGAAACTTTTTTTCACGATTTCGCGCTTGTGATTGAGAAGCGCTGTAAGTGGGCCGAGAATAAAAGATCAAACTGTAATGTTCCAGGTTATGCCGGGCTGATGGATATATGACTCGTATATCACAATCAATGCCAAGACCACAAGTCAGGGGGAATCCATGATATAACCCCAACACATCCTGTATGCTCTCATGAATTAAACCACACTCAGTAAAGTTAGTAAACGTTTTCCTCTTCACTATTTGCTTTTACTAGTTTTTTGAAGAGAGTAATATAAATTAGGGTACAGCTAGTTTAAACATATACAATCATATGATAACAAACCGATTCTCACTAGTCATTATGTGGCGATCTTCAATAGACGTTTCCCAAGATACTGTCCGATGCACATGTCATAAGCCTTGGTTTGGATACATATTATTGGGGATATAAGTCACATGACTATCTCACACTAACCATGACGTTGATTATATGATTGCGTGCAACGCACAGTATGTGGACCTCAAGCATTACTGAAGTGTCTAAATCGTCTGATTTATCAGCACCTTGTTGTCATTGATTGTTCTATCGTCCAATAAGTAAAAAGCTGCAGGTTAGCAAGTAAGATCAGTTTACTGAGCAATAGACTGTATCATATCTTCTTAAAGGTCTAGTGAAAGGCAGAAATTTCGATATGCTGTTGAAGAATAGAAAAAAAAACATTCATTGTTAGCACGTTCTTAAACTTGACTACTGTATAAACCCATAATGAAGGATAATAATAATAATAATAATAATTTAAAATAAATAAATAATAATAATAATAATAATAAAAGCTTGTAAAGCAAAGCGCTAAATTTAATTACGAAGAAAAAGCTATTTTGAATAAATGTATTTTAAAATTAATTTTAAAAGAAGATAGAATTACTTCCAAATCCTCTGTTTTGCTAAGCTTTAACCATTAGTAGCAAAACGTAGAGGTTTTAAAAACGCAAAAATAAATTGAAAATTTGCTATTTTTATAGAATCAAATTAATCCTGCTTAGGCCTGACCAGGCCAAGATTCCTGACCTGCACGAGAGCATATCAGTGAAATTATGCCTTGTTTTGTCATATTTGGGGCCAAGCAAGTAATGTTGCAAGTTGGGAATATCACGGTGATATTCTGCACGCTGATTGGCTACAAGGTACATAATTTAATTTGTTGCAGAAAGTTGATCTACGTTCTACTTTTCGCAAAAAGGTTTCCTTGCAAACTTGCAACAAAAGATTTTGTTATCAATTACACCACAGGGAGCTCAATTCAAATTAAAGCGAATGGTAATTCAATTTGTTCGAATTTTTTTCCAACCAGTTTTCCCCTCATCAATGGAAGAGCTAATAATTTTTCAATAATTAATAATTGCAATACGTCCTTGTATTTTTTGTAGTTCCCAGAAGATGGCTAACCTGAAGTGTATAATAGATTGGTTGGTTTATCTATTGGCGCATTTGGAAATTGAGCTCGTCCAGTGTTTTTCATACAACTTAACAAGATGCCCTCCGAGTCTTTCTTCCGATTGTCCAGCAAGTCCGGTTAATTCTTGCAGTAATGATCCCTGTAAGGGTAAGGGTTGCGGCAGTAGTTGTGTGTCTCCTAAAGTGTCCGTAGTAGAAGTAAGTATGAAAAATTAAAGATCCTTACCAAATTGGTTTTAAAGTGCCCCACCAGCCCTCCCTCGTGGTAGAACATATCGGGACCAGACCAAGAATGCCAAAACGATGCCAATTGCGATAAAAAAAATTCCCTGGACAAGGCCTGAAATGCTGTAGTGATGGGTACGATTTTGGGTGTTTTCCTCTTGTCGTTGAGTCTGTTAAAATACCAATGTATTGCCACATCCCCCCCTCCCCCCTCCCCCCCTCCCCCCCCCCCCCCCCCCCCCCCCCCCACGCATGGATGGAAAATTGATGATGGATGTGATGGTAAATACTATGAAAATGAATGCTTCATCGATCTACGCTGAGAATAAAAGTATCCTACGAAGAAGACATTTGTTAAGTGTTGCGTTGATAATTGCATTAATAAAAAGTGCAAGATTCGGCAAGTTCAAAGACAGAAGCCGCCCACTGGTAAATTAGACAAAAACATTCTATACAAAGTATTTTTTTTGTAGCCGGAAAGGACGACACATTTCAGCGCTGAATCCTCTGTTTCTTATTTGCGGATTTTAATTGTTGCTCCATCGATTGTGTTTGTAGGTTTTTTGAATGTTACTATTTTTATAAAATATGTACTCAAATTAATTCTGCCTCATTCGTGACCCGGCCAAGATTCCCGACCTGCATGAGAGCATAACAGTGAAATTATGCCTTGTAGTGTCATATTTGCTTTTGCTGCCTTAAAATATATATACAAACACTCAGGGATGAGGGATTACAGATCAATGTATATGTTACGCTATCCACAGTATATTAGTAAGTGTGCGGACATCTAAGGGACCAGACCATATATACGAGCCAGTGTGACAACTGTTGGAATTACACAGCTACAGGTAAAATGTATTGATGAGTTTATATCATTATCAGCTGTTTTGGAATATATGTTCAAACAAGAAAAAAAAAAAAAAGAAAAAGAAAAAACAAAAACAAAATAAACATTTCTAAAAGCATCCAAAGTTCCAGCTTCGCAACCATTTTCAGAAAAGTTATGAAATATCGCCAAAGCTAGTAGAGCTATGAGAACCAATCAGAGCGAGAGTAGTGTTTTATTTAATTGATTTTTATCATATAGATCGTTTTTAACCGATCGCGTGCACGTTGCTGGTTCGAGAAATGTTTTTTACGGCGCTAATATAAAATAACTTCTACGGCCGCCTCGTAGATAGACATATCAATAAGTTTCCGCCCTCTTTGTTGATAACTTGCTGGCGGAAAAAAAAAAACAGCAAAAAAAAAAAAAAACAAGAAAAAAAACAAACAAACAAACTAATCAAAACAGATCATGTCAACAATTTAACTTTAGACACGCATAAATCGATTTTACAGACATACCGATCTACCGCAATAAAAATGTGTGGATTTGGCAAAACAAATGTTATTTCTATGATTTTCCAGACACGTGATCAGAATGTGGTCAATATATACGTGCTCGATGAGTACATGTGTCTACTGCTGACAGATACACAACAGCATTTGTGAATCATGTATATGTAGAATATTCACTTGCAGGTATTCAGGGCTTAATAATCTGCTTGCGGAGCTCAGTTGTCCCGTTAAAGGGCACAAACATTGTCACTGTAACGATCTGAGTCAGCTGTTTCACCATCTCATCGGTTTTGTAACAATCGTTCATGAAGCGCCATTGTTAACATGCTGCGTCATATTGTCACTGTCAAAATCTGACTTGTCAGTGTTTTGAAGCGACATTGTTGACATGCATAGCACAAACACACCAAATTCCTGAAAGCAAACATTGTCACTGTAACAATCTGAGTCAGCTGTTTCACCATCTCATCGGTTTTGTAACGAACGTTCATGAAGCGCCATTGTTAACATGCTGCGTCATATTGTCACTGTCAAAATCTGACTTGTCAGTGTTTTGAAGCGACATTGTTGACATGCATAGCACAAACACACCAAATTCCTGAAAGCAATTTAATTAAACAACACTTAACATATTCGATGGAACCTGTGTGCCTACCTTGTTTCGAAAAAAACAAATAAAAGTCACTATAAAAATGGCTGCTATTACCTTGTAGAAATCAATGAATCCTAACGTTGATGTTGGTCAAACGTTTCCCAGACGATAAAAAGTCGTGAGCAGTCACAAACAGAGCAACCAAGTTGAGCAGCCAGTACGCGGGACTTCGAATGATATCGGCTATCCTCGCCATTTGCTGTGCACGTGGGATCCGAAAGTAATCCGAAGTTTTAGAACCTTTACACCGGGATGAACTTTATTTCAGTTATGTCGTATATCATTTAATGGGATATGAAGTATATGATATGAAGTATATCTCGGTAAACTCGTTGGTAGGCACAAAAATTGCACATTAGTCGACTTGCCAAGTGGTCACGTGATCAAATCGGCCATTGTGGCTGGCATTCTAAAAACCGGCCGATATTACACGAGAAGCGAAAATGAATTACTTCAATCCCATAGCAGAAAGGTTTAACACTTAGTTACACGAATATTATTTGGTGGGTTGGTGGGTTGGTGGGTTGGTGGCATGAGTTGGTGGGTTGGTGGGTTGGTGGGTTGGTGGGTTGGTGGGTTGATGGGTTGGTTGATGGGTTTGTTTGTTTAAATGAATGCTCAATAAAAATATGATAAAGAAAATACACTGCTCTGTCCTGGTGATCTAGTGGATCTTTCGGAGCGCATTCGCAAAAAATTGGGTAAACTATTTTACTCACACACACTACAATTACTCTAAATATTCTATGCACACAACGCTCGAATCAAATGCTGATTTCTACGAAGGGGCAAGGTTATTAGTTTCCACGCATGCGCAAATTTAGCTAGGGGCGCAAAAACGAAAAAGTGTTGGAAAGCATTTTTGTTTAAGCAATAATTCTAATTTGTTTTTTCCTTAGCACCAGGAAGATGATGGCTAACCTGAAGTGTACAATAATTTGGTTGGTTTTTCTTCTAGCGCTTTTGGACCTTGAAATCGTCCAGTGTCTATCAATGTCATTAACCGTAACAAGATGCCCTCCGCGGAGTCTTTCCTCCAAATGCTATCCACCAGAACCGGTTAATTCTTGCAGTGATGATCAGGATTGTGAAGCAAGTCATCCCGGTAAGGGTTTAAAGTGCTGTAATGGTTGCGGCTGGAGTTGTATATTACCGGAAGTGAACGTGTCCGTAGTTGAAGTAACCTCATTAAAATATTTACGAAAGTTGAGGAATCCCACCAAACTCATTGCAAGGTGCCCCACCAATCCTCCCTCCTGGCAGAGTCCTTCAGGACCAGATCAAGAATGCCAAGACGATGCCAGTTGTGATGCAAAATTTCCTGGACAAGGCCTGAAATGCTGTAGTGATGGGTACGATTTTAGGTGCTTTCCTCCAGTCGTTGAGTCTGTTAACCTGCCATGGCATCAGTGTCCTGCAGTACCAATAAGAACTAAATCGGAATGCCATGAATTTTGGGGTTGGTATCCTCCAATTGAAGCCCCCAAATGTCAAACCGATTCCCATTGCAAGGACCGTAGAGAAGGCCCGGCATGCTGTAATAATGGGTGTGACGTTAGGTGCACTCAACCAGCAGTGTTTGAGTCTTTCAAGCCAACCAGGTTTTTGTGCCCATTGCCTCATTCCCATGAAATGGAATGTAATTATGGAACTTTCCACTATCCTAACCAATGCAGCTATGATAAAGAGTGCGAAGAGATGTATCCTAAATTGAAATCAATTGTTAAGTGCTGCCTAAGGAAACCGTGTAACATGGTATGCATGATTCCAGGACGACATAAGACCATTATACCAACAACAGGCAATGGTAAATGCCCAAAGCTTGCAATTCGTTTTGTATGCCCACCACATCCCATCAGCCCATGTAATGACGACGACCACTGTAATGAGCTGTACCCTGGATTAGGACTGAAGTGCTGTAAGGATGATTGCGAATATCTGAGATGTATGCCGCCCACTTATGAAGACCAATAAATGTTTCTTTCTTTTTGTTGTTGTGATGTTGTGATCTCAATCTTAAAGTGTATATCAAGGAAAAAATTTATTTCCGAAATCACATATATGTGAACAGTGTAGTAGATATGGTTGCAGTATTTCGTATGTGAAATAGACCCTTTGCCAAAATGTCGACCGTAAAATTCGAATAAATTAAAATTAAAATGAGTGAAAAAACAATACCAGCGCTAAAAAGAGCACAAATAAAATTCCTTTGCTCTTAGGAATTGAATACTTTCTTATGTAAAACGATTGTTCCTGCGATCTAGCATGGCTGCCGTCACGCGATGATTCAAAACCTCTATAGCTATAAATATCATGATTATTGGAATTGTTCCTGCCATCTCACATGGCTGTTGTCACATGATGGTGCAAAACCTCTATAGCTATAAATATCATGATTATTGGAATTGTTCCTGCCATCTCACATGGCTGTTGTCACATGATGGTGCAAAACCTCTATAGCTATAAATATCATGATTATTGGAATTGTTCCTGCCATCTCACATGGCTGCTGTCAATACAAGGAAAATTAAAAATGAATGACGCCGGCTGTCGAAAGTTTAGGAGGTATGTGACTAAAGCCTTCCTTACCCCTCCCCCATGTCCATGTCACGCTATTTCAAACTGTGATTTTTATTAACTGGTACTGTAGAGAAATAAAAGTTGAATCCACTTTATGTTTTCTCAGAAATTTTATTAATAAAGCACTTAACTCAGCTGATGAACTACTTCATCGACAATGCGGCGGCCATCTTGAACCACAAGCTAAGGCTTTAGTTAGTTAGTTAGTTAGTTAGTTAGTTAGTTAGTTAGTTAGGTAGGTAGGTAGGTAAGTAGGTAGGTAGGTAGGTAGATAGGTAGATAGGTAGGTAGGAAGGTAGGTAGGTAGGTAGATTATTAATAATAATAATAATATTATTATTATTATTATTATCTTCGTTCATTTAAACTTTCAGTATGGGTAATACTTTACAAGAAAAAAGCGGAACTTTTATAGTTCTAGGCCATATCCTTAGTGTGTCACTAACAAATGTCTATTCAAAGGTGAAGAATGCCTTAACTTTGTTGACTTGTGTGACTTCGTGCTGTGGGTGCATTTGTTTTATTCCGCTTCGTAAATCTCTGTATTTCCTTTGTTTCTTGTTCGTTCTGTCTGCTATCTTTCCTAAACCGCACACGGTGCCTTCAAGCAGGAGCCATTCTTTTTTTCCTTATGTCGTTTCCATGTCCATCTTATTTGCGCCGTCTTTAAGTGGGACTGGGAGATGGAATGCAGTGTTCCACATGGTTTTAGCTTTATCATTTTCTATCACTTCAAGCAGGAGCCATTCTTTTTTCCTTATGTCTTGGAGGGCCATATATCCATCTTATTTGCGACGTCTTCTGGTGGGGCTGGGAGATGGAATGCAGTGTTCCACATGATTTTAGCTTTATCATTTTCTATCACTGCTGATAGAGATCTTTGTTCGTACCATGGTTTGGAGTGATCGTTTTCAATGTCATACAGATGGAGTAGGTAGTGATAGAATGATCTTAGCATCTTGTCAATCACTTTGTACAATCGAGCAATCACGCATTATTTGAGATACTGATTCTTGACCACACATTCTGCATTTACTTTCCTCAACATGGTGTTGTATCTTTATTTCTTGTAAGATGCAGTTGGTAGTAAATGCTGTCTTATGCTTGTGTTCACACTAAGCTCTATATTTGAATGTTCTCGGCTTCCATGTTTGCAGGAGTGAATGGCTGTCCGCTTTGATTTCATCATCATCATACCTCGAGTGTAGTAAGATCGCCTAGCCACTTTTGGGCTCTGTATTCTGATTTGTGGTGGTTGATTATTATTGGTGTCAGGAATTCTCCGATCACTCGAGGGCTTGGCTTCTCCATATCAATCGTATTTTTTGGTCGTCTTTCAGCGTTGTCTTTATCTCATCGTACGTGAATGTAACGTCTAGCTCTTTCTCGTATTTCTTAGCGTCCTTAAACACGGATTTTAGTGCTTCGTCTGTCTTTCTTTCCTTAAGTCGTCTAACAAGTACATAATACTATATTAAAACTATACATTTATTATTAAAATCTAAATATTTCTAAATGTAATAATATATAATAATAATAATAACAATAATAATAATAGTAATAAAAATTGCATTGCATCTAGATATTTAATAAACTACATATAATGATAATAATGATAATGATATTAATAATAATAATGATAATAATAATAATAAAATAGATATTTAGGCTCTCTTGCTTCAATGCTACTGTATCATATATCGAATAATAAACTTTTTTAGATATTCTGACAGAAGCTTAATATCTCACAGGCCTTTTCTGAGATTATGAATGTGATGCATGTGATGCATTCTCATCACCGTCGAACCCTTCAGGGTGTTTGGTAAGGGTAGGGTAATGAGTATGTCCAGGTTTTGTTGGCATCGGTTCAATCCCTGTGTATCTACAAGGAAATTTCCCACGGGTCACATGTCTGATGACGTCATCGTTATTGACTACTTGAAGGTTGACCTGACTCATGCTACGGTACCCAGGTTCATGCTATATTGTTTCAGTTTGACGGTGAACATTATTAACAGCTGCACGGTACAGCAATGGATTCTCCACTCTCTGAGGCTGTTGCAGAGATTGTAATGCAACATATCGAGAAACAGGCCCTTGCATCTTATGGCACTCCGCTGCCATCCTAGTTCCGTTAAATAGACGATACCATAACAACGTTACCCTTAGAACACATTGACGCATTCCTGGATCTACATATTCAGTTTACTAGAGAACTCAACAGAAATACGGTAAAATATCATTTAGTAGATGGCATGTTTAGTATGTTTAGTTGTTCAAGTAGCAGATCATAAGTAGAAGATTTTTCAACTGTCACAAAACGAAGAGCGTGTTGGTTGAGTTTAATTTTCTAGCTTGCTTTGGCCTGTTTTGCCACAGTGATGCCAAGACTCCGAATGAATATTTAATAGTTGAAGTGTGGAGCAATAAAAGCACGATAGACATCTTTCTTAGTCTCCATTGGCAATATCTTCTTCAGGCGATTTAACACGGCTATCTGTTGACTAACTTTGCCGGATAGATTTTACGAATCTGACTTTCAAGCTTAAGCTTACTATCGAGGGTAACACCACAATTCCTGTCAAAGATGAATTAGAGCTACTTCGTGTCTTAGCATGTGAGCACTGGATTTCTAACCGTTTTTCCAAAAGTGATAGCTTGATATTTTGAAAGATTCCTTTTCATTCGATTTATTTTCGTACCTCGTGTCCACATTTTCCAGATTTAAGTTGATTTCTAATTCCACGTCATCGATATTTCAAGCTGACTTGAAAATTTGAGTGAGTGTCGTCATCATATGAAAATATAAATGTACTACGTTCTATAACATATAGGACAAGTCGTTCATGAATATGTTGAAGATAATAGGGCCTAGAATAGATAGCTGGGGGACTCCTTCTGAAGTACATTCAATGTCATTAACGTTGTGATCCACCGAAACAAGAAATTTACACATTTATAACACAATTACACATGTAGACTACAAGAAATATCAGGTGTTTCCTTGGATGTTCTGGCATAAGACAAACTCTGAAATACCATTCTAAAATCTTAAATCCTCCCTACATGGTCGGGGCATTCTAGATTTTCGATTCACGTGTTGAATTTTACATTCAAAGTTCAGGCTGACTCTAACGAGGCAAAGAATAAATAATGAAACGTGATATTTCTGTTAGTTTAAATGTGTAAATGTGTTTTGCGGAATTTGGCTTTTTCTGTTGTTTTATCTGTAAGTATTTAGATACATATTTCACACGTTTTTGCTTTTATCTGTTTGTGATCAATCTTTAATTTGAAAAATATACAGCTACTTCTAATAATAAAATTAGTTATTTCATTCGATAAAATCGTTTCATCAGCGCATTTACATGAGAGGCTCATCGCTTGCTTGAAACAAAACGAAGGATGAGTGACACAATCGCGATTTTCAAATTTTAAAACATCTCACTAAATTATACCCTACTTTACAAACTCAAGGCACTTAAGGTGCTGACACACGGTGTAACATTGCATCCAACATTGCACGCAACAGGACTGTTGTAGCGTGTGCGTACCCAAAACTTGTTGCACGCAACTATCACAGCGACTGGTTGTAACACTCTTTTTTAAATCGATTTTAATCCTGGAAAATTCTTAAAAGAAAACAGTAAGATAATGGTGTTTTATAAGCATTCCGATCTACCATATTGCACTTTTTAATTAAAAAGAAAAAAAAGGAATGACAGAAAATCGAAAGAAAATATAGAGTTACATAAAGGAGCTCCTTGAGTTACAAAAAGAAACCTCCGGTTACATTAGGAAACGTGTCAGGTTACATTGGGGAACATGAAGTTACGTTGGGGAACTCTTGAAGTTACATTAGGGATCGCGATCCCTTTTGTAACCGCAATGAGTTACAAAAGGGATCAGATGTTGCAAAAGGAAGCGTGTCAAGTTACATTGGGGAACATGAATCTAACTAACTATCTATCTATCTATCTATCCATCTATCTATCTATTTATGATAGATATCTTCAAGGTAAGGGCTGAGTCTAAAATATACGAGCTTTTCAAACTCTTTGGACAATGTAGGTACTAATATAGTTATGGGACGATAGTTAGTCTTCGTTCAGCGTACAGTCCTTCGTCTGTACCGGAACAAGTTCGCCTAGTTTCCAACTCAGGGGAACTGTCTCATTATTGATAACGTAGTTTCCTAGAGAACTGAAAAGATGACACAGCATTTCTACTGATTCGGCTTTCTGGAATTTGATCATGGCCATTGTTGTTTTTGAGGTACTTCATGATACTTTTCACCTCAGCTGGATTCGTATTTGTAATGGTAAAACTGCGTGATGAATCTATGTTGTTTGGGACTTTGACTGAGATTCATTGGATTGAAAAGTGTTCAACAAGAACTTCGGCATCTTGTTAATGATCACATCATTATCTTTGTTTCGGAACAATTCGCTCATTATGTGAGATCTGTTTTTATCCTTGAGTTAATGTACAGTCTTATCGTATTCCAAAACTTCTTTTGATCTGAATGTTTATAGTTTGCAAAGGTTTGAAAAGTGATCCTGAACGGTTCTTCTTCTCATACTAACAGCCTTATTTTCTCTTTTTTTTTTAGTCGATGTTTGACAAAACAATTGGCTCTAATCACCTAATTAGTCGGGCTACCTTTGGTAGGCCGACTCTAGGTTTACCTTTTCTATCTTCACGTCGCGAATGTGCCATGAAAACGAGGCAACCACGTGATTTAAAAAACTTATCAAATAACTTATCCATAGACCTAAGAGACACCCCACGGGGTTACAGTAAGGAAACCATACTAGTATCATTTTCAATACCGACCACTGGGTTTCTAGAATTTGACACTTATGACGAGGTTTACATGTAAAACTTTTAAATACGGACATTTTCTATACATTTTACGTCAAGGTATGCTAATCATCGGTGCTGTTTAATTCCTTGGTTTGATCAAGGGCGCTAGGGCAAAAATTGGTGTTTTTTTTAGCCTTTAGACTCTGTTATATTGGTGTTTTTTAAACGTTAGAAACTGTTTAAACTGTTACTTACCTTTCACTTTAATCCTATTATACGAGCAGACGAGAGAACAATAGATTGGCTTTTCTTTTCCTACCCCTGTTCATTCTTGGTTATTCTAGGGGATTTGGATTAACTTATTAACTTATTAACCGACGCGTTCGCTTACGTAAGGGGTCACGAGGCAGGTATAGGATACAGTAGTTCGTTATGTACGATTGAAACGTTGGTCACAGCAGTGTTTTGGCGTATATAGACGGGAAAACTAAAAACAAAAGCCAGCACATAACAGAACAGATAAGTAACAGTTTAAACAGTTTCTAACGTTTAAAAAACACCAATATAACAGAGTCTAACGGCTAAAAAAACACTAATTTTTGCTCTAGCGCCTTTGGTTTGACTATCGTTTACATGTAGGTACGAAAATTTTCTATTTGCATTTTAAAAATAACTTTATTTCGTAGCTAGCCGTTTATATTTCCCAGATAATAATTTCAAACAATCAACTATCTAGTATATGACTAATATCGAGTGAAAAGCTCCGGATTGTTTCATATTGTTTCATATTGAACATTTTAGATTTGAATGTGTTGAGTTGAATTATGATACATAATTTCTCATACAGTTAAATAATTTGAGCCGTTATTTCCAAGATAAAAATTACAAAGAATCCACATTACTTTAGCTATAACTGTTAATAATGACGTTTTACCCCCCGACTCTAGACCATAATAGTTTTTAAAATTCTTTCATATTAAAATTTTTGATTCCTTAGAGAATACAAGAACAATAGTCATAATTAAAGAACAAAAGCAATGTGAATAGGATTATGGTCTAGAGACGGGGATAAAACGTCATCTCGCTTCAGGCCTATTATCAATTTATCGATGGGACCATTTGCATAAACATGCTTTGCAGGAAATAAGTTATAAACAAAATTACTGGGCAGAGTTCGAAAAAACATTCCACGATAAGCCACAATAATCATCTGAAAATTTGAGCTCATAACTTTAAAACTGAATCAACAGGAATTACGAAAATTATCAAAAGTACTGTAGACAACTTTGTATGACTGACTGGAAGGGCTACTCGTGTTATTTTTGACAATTTCCGAAATTCCCTACGTATCTAAAGCTCACATCTTCAGAGAACACTTATTGTAGAATATTGTAGAATCTTATCTTTTCTTTTCTTTTCTTTTTTTTTTTTTTGTGTGGTTACATTTATATACATACAGACCTCCTCCACATATCAATTTACATGACGTTTTTTAAAAACGACAACGTTTTATTGTACCTAGTTATTGTACTTGTTGTATTTACAAACAAAATTACGTAACTATAAGTACAGGCCCTAACTAATAACTATAAAGTTAAAATGCGCTAGGACCTTTTTCTAACCGACCGCTCATTCAATTTTTCTGTTCTGTTCAATTTACACTGAGTATTTTTTCTTTGGATACACTGAATTAATCATTAGTCAGCTATCCAGCTAATACTGGTATAAAAATGATCAACCACCCCCATCCGCCCCCATCCGCATTTAAGACTGCACTACATTACGACTTTAGGATTTTGGGACACCTAGTAATATCAATTCAGTTTTCATACCCCTAGATGTTTTCGGTCAAATCAATGACCCCCTTACAAATCCTCATACCACCCTAACGTATTAATGCTACCTTAGGGGAATTTTTGTAAATTTATAAGCACATATTTTCCCCCAATCATTTACCTCAGCACCACTTGCCCTTCACTTACTTTTACATTAATGATGAAAAGGTAAATTATACACCGTGAAAAGATGAAAAAACTTACTGACGTTTCGGACGCTAGTCCTTCGTCGGAGTAAAAGAGAAGGACTAGCGTCCGAAACGTCAGTAAGTTTTTTCATCTTTTCACGGTGTATAATTTACCTTTTCATCATTACTGTTTCATTAGAAACACCGACGCAGCTCACACTAGTTTTAGCTAGTTATACCTTTTTACTTTTACATTATATATTAAACAGCAAATATTGTGCAGTGTTCGTAGATAGTTTCCGAACCTGTTAAGTTAAACCACTTTAAAGCATGTTTAAGCCTTGGTAGTCAATCGGTAGACCTTTTATATCTTTAATTACGAATTAACAAATTAACGAATTAACTGGACCAGTATTTCAATTGTCAAAATAAACAAATATGAGGATATTGGATCTCCATGTTTGGTACCTCGCTTTAGCTTAAAAAAAATCAGAGGTTTCTCCATTAGTAATAATTCAACTATTAGAATTAGTAAGGAGTCTTTTGATCCATCTAACAAAACCATCTCCCAAGCCAAAAGATCGGAGAACAGCATTGATGATGTTATGCTCAACGGAATCGAAGGCTTCTGAAAATCTGCTGCAAAAAGAAAATACGAACGACCATCACTCTTCTTTCTAAATCTAAATCTAAATTTCTAATCAAAAAGATCCGCTATAAATCTTAATGTATCATCACTATTTCGCACTTTCACAAATTCTGTCTGGTTGGGAATGACCTTTTGGTTTTAAAAGACTCTTTGAATTACGTGAAATTAAAATCGCTTTGAAATTAGTTTGATGTGAACCACTGAACAAATTTCATCAAATATAATGAGTTGAATAAAATGAACACGTCGTCAGATTCATTTTCATATTTCTTCACTTTTGTAATGTTTTTCATGTATGATATTGATAAGTTACCCGCACACGGTTTCTCGTTCAATTTGGGATAATTTACACTCGCTTGTCTTTCAAAGAGCGGAAATTGCTCTCGACCTACGTTCTCGTGCAATTACTCTTTGAAAAACTCGCAGCTCGTGCGAATTAATCTCCAATTGAACTTGAAACCGTATAATTATCTATGCTCACAGGTTTTTTTGTACAACTTTTATTGGGTATCAATTCAATTAGAAAGGAAAATTACAGAACCAACATGCCACCCAAAGCGAAAAGTGCAAACGGTACTCTAGGACCCATGCTAGGCATTTCCTTTTGACTAACGATAAAAATCGTTGGAATTGTCTTGGAAAATTAATACAGTTATAGTAGTAAAAACTGATAACTAGTGAACCGAGAACGGCCAAAATATAATCAATGGAGTTCAAACAAACGAAAGTCCCTGAGGTTCAGTTATTATCGAGTACGATGAAAAGGACACTTACGAACTAATGACCAAGTACATGTCAGATCAACATCAAATGTGTCCTCAAGCAAAGAAAAGTACCTATGCCTTAGAAACAATTTAAATTGAGAGCGACTAGAAAAAACACTAGTTGGCGCCTCTTTACAGACGGTGTTCCAAAGGCAAACTATCCTATTAAAGTAAGATGCTTTAAAAGTAGTGGTTTTACAAAAAGATGTTTCAAGATCCATACCAGGATTTTGAGTAAGACGGGTACGTCTATGTTTGGAGAATTTGACAAAATCGTGAACATTAACATTTGTCTGCCCATACTGAATGATTTATGAAAGAACACTTTTAGATCCTTAATCTCTCTATCATAGCAGACAACTGACAACTGACATAAAATGAGTAGATAGCTGAAAATTGGTTACCCCTATCCGCTACCGAATTGGGGCCGCAAATACTAGTTAACGTACGTAATGATTAATTTTATTAATTTTATTCATCGTTGCTTTGTACGTATAGGAAATATTTAAAGTATTACTTGAGGTTTACCAAGTGTCTGCTACGGCGCATTAAATATGTCCTTAGGCGCAAATGTTTACCTTTTTTTCACCTGTGCGATTAAAATCATCCTTTTCCATTAAAAAACTCGCTTCTCATTAGTTGATTGGTTCTCTTTTCTTAGTAATCTAAGCCCTTAGGTTCTTTAACCAATTGCACGCAAGGTTTAAATGACACCCATGCATTTTCGCCAATACATTTATCACAATCAACACTTTTTTGTAGATTTCTCAATAAAGTGTATGTGACACCAAAACATTTCATCGTTTAAGATGTATAGTTTGTTAATAATAATGAATATATCGTAATGAAATTTGTTTCAAAAGCTTATTTCTTGAGATATTTGAGAAAATTAAGCTCAATTTGTGAAGTAATGTTTTGAAAGTTCTTGTAACTGCAAGAGCCTTTAAGCGAGTGCAATTATAGAGCTTTCAAAACATTACGAGTGTCTATTAATTCCAAAGTATACAAGAAAAACGTGCGATTGTTTGTTTATAGTTCACTCAACAAAATGTCAGTATAAAAATGCGAAGCGACGCCATCGCGCAACTGAAATGCATAAAAAAGATTAGTTCTTATTAGTTTTTACGGTTTTTTTTGCCGCTGTTGACATTGTTTTTTCGTTTTTCCATAGCGACTTAATTCGGTACTCCTATGGAGTACAATTAACGCTATGATAGTACTCCTCTCGAACAATCAGAGTCGAATAATTTTGTTGAGTGTACTATAAAAAGGGAAATACCACTTCATTTCTCGATGAATTAATAAAAAATGCCACTTGAAATTTAAGCTTATTTTATTCTATCATTCTTCAATAAAGAAAATGAATAATGAATTCTAAAAGGTTTATAAATAGGAAAGTCAGCTTTCATAAATATCAGCTTTACCACTTGGACAAAGGGGACAAAGGAATTATCTTCCCCCCTCCCCCCACAAATCCCCCCCTAAAAGGGTTTATAAACAGGAAAGTCTTAAAGGACTGCATATCAGCTTTACCACTTGGACAAAGGGGACAAAGGAATTATCTTCCCCCCTCCCCCCACAATTTCCCCCCTAAAAGGGTTTATAAACAAGAAAGTCTTAAAGGACTGCATATCAGCTTTACCACTTGGACAAAGGGGACAAAGGAATTATTTCCCCCCCTCCCCCCACAATTCCCCCCTAAAAGGGTTTATAAACAGGAAAGTCTTAAAGGACTGCATATCAGCTTTACCACTTGGACAAAGGGGACAAAGGAATTATCTTCCCCCCTCCCCCCACAAATCCCCCCCCCCCCCTAAAAGGGTTTATAAGCAGGAAAGTCGGGACTGCCAATCAGCCTACCACTTGGACAAAGGGAGCGCAACCCTCCTCCCTAACACCCCTCCCCCTAACACCCCTCCCCCTAACACCCCTCCCCTTCTTACCCCGGGGTTTGAAACTTATATAAGGCGAATATAGCCCCCTAATATAATACGATAGCGACCTACAGGCGTGAGATAAAACCTACAGGAAAGCTAGCTAGTTGCTGGTTTTGATTCTGAGTATTCAGCAGGTAACGATTTGATCTTGATCTTTGATCAATTTGATTCCTAGTTAACCGATGTTATCAAAAAGAATAATTTTATCGATACCCGGAAACAATCTTACATAACTTATGCGTTAACTGTATATGGAGCCTTCAGTACCCGTGCAGTGTTTTTTAGATCGTTTCTATAAGAGGAAATTTACATCAGTGTTCATTATTGTCTTTTTAAAACCTCTTAGACAAAGAAGATCGTAAGGGTTAGAAAATGATAACTAGCATAGAATTTCATCGCACTTTTATCAATCATGCCGCGTTTGATTCAACTAAATATAATCTAAGAGACAAGAAAAGCAAAAAGTTAATACCACTCGTTTTATAAATTCTTTTATAAGTCGCTTATTTTTTAGTATAATTTAGCTTCATAATCTTAGATCCATAATCAATTTTTTTATCTTATATTTTTCTCTTTAATTTCAATGCACTGCTAACTCAAAGATCAAAATAGAATTTAGATGCAGATTACGAAAACCTTGATCATAAGCACAACTACCTTTAGCTTGAATCAAGGGAGAAACATGAAATGCTCTTTCCAAGATTCGAATCCGAGATCCTAGAATAACTTGAAAAATTACTTGAATACATCTCTTTTCAAAAGCCTTTTTTCCTTTTATTTATTTTTTCGAATTCTCTGTTTTATATAACTACTTTGGTAATATATTAATTACCAAGTCTTGAAAGATAGTTTTTAAAAAAAATGAGTTGTCAGTCTGCACTAATACCGCCGTGGTTGGAAGAACAGAGCTGCATTTTAAAAGTTCTAATTTTCGCTTTTCCCAAAAAGATTGTTTCAGCTGTGTTTAAGCGCCGCGACATTCTAGAGCGCGTGTCATCCTTTTCTCAGATTTAGAATATATAAGTATATAATATAGATAGAATATATGAATATAAAATATAGAATTTCTCGAAAACTTCGACTATTCAATTTATATGAATGAATGAATAAAACAGGAAGCCCTTCCCTTCCTAAAGCTGCAATTTTAACAAGAAAAATGCTTCCTGTAAATGATATTCCCTATTTTGTCAAACCAGGCGTCAGCTTGTTAGCCTTTTCTTCTCCCCCCCCCCCCCCCCCCCCCCATATGTTATTTTGAAAGGGAAGTCAAATGGTTGACGTGAGAGTGACGAGTGGGCAAAATAAGTGGATCGGAACTATACACTTAGCAATTAGTTAAATCGAGAACAAATATCCGCAGGCAATGTTGACATGTCACCTTATAATTTTAATTAGTTTTTAAATTTCCATATGACAAAATACTGCAAATTAAAAGACATTTCTTACTAGAGCTCTAAAGAGTGTGAGCCGGAGAGAAAGGTGAGCGTTTTCTTCAGTGTGCGGATGTAGACAATGGCACGGTACTGAAACATCTCATTTTACGACTCACCGTAACACTTATTGCAGTTCCGTTCTCTTCTCCAACGAGGTAAACGCTGTCTTACTACAAAATACAGTCAAGTACATTCGCGCCGCTCTCAACTTGCGTTAGTCTTTCCGCCTTCCCCTTAGATGTTATAAGACATGTCTTTTTTTAAAGACAAAGAAAGTTAGACGTTTTTGAAAAGAAGCAATTAGCCGTCATTCAGTAGCTGGTTTTTCATTTTTTCAAGGACACATGCATAGAAGTTACCAATGTTGAAAAGGCGATCACAGTGTTGGAAATAGGCCGATAGGTAAATAGAAAGTTGAAAAGTTTTGTAAAGGAAGAAAGGAAAAGAACGACGAGAGAGAGAGAGAGAGAGAGAGAGAGAGAGATAGAGAAATAGAATTTGGTCGGAAAAGGTTAATTTGGCCAATAAAACAAAAGAAAAAAAGTGAAAAAGAAAAAAAGAAGAAAGACTGAAAGTATAAATGATTAATTAGAAAATGAACACAATAGTGCTAATAACAACTTCTTTACCTACAAAGATAATTTTCAGGTGCCCTCGACGATGAATGAATGAATATCGAATGAATAAATGAAACTTCCTAAACCCCCTGAAGGGATGGAGGGCAATAGCACAATGAAAGCTAATATTAATTTCTCGGCTATGCAAATCTCTTATATCACATTTCCTATGTATATTTTATGAAGGTCATTTGCTCATGTCGTACAGAATTCTGAGTAGAAATCGCCGTACAGCTGGAATATTGAAGAGTAATCTGAAACACACGAAGAGTCTTTGAATTATGCAAAACATATGGTTGAAAGTAGATACCAATAACTTTTAACTGATAAAGTATTAGCTTAACGACTAATAATGTATATAGAGGACTGATTACTTGGTGGATCGAAGATATAAAGTTTATTTTCTAGTGGTGACATATTTTATAATACGAGAAGACAAACTTCATATCTTCAGGCCAACGTGTAATCTTCTTTTTGTTATATAGACAAAAAATTGTTGAAAACATATGCATTGGAAAAGACGTCATCAACTCTTCACTAGTAAGGATATCGATGACGCCTTTTCCAATGTTTTGAAAAAAAATTGTTTGTGAATGTGTCTGCATAAGAAAAAAGAAATTACATGTTGGCCTAAAGATATGACGCTTATCTAAAATAAATTGTCCAACGTTTTACAAACATACAAAACATACATAGAAAGTACATCCGGGACCTCAGTCACATCTTTCCCATATCTTGACTATGTAAAGTAGTAATAAGTTATGCGTTCGGTGTGTATATAATGAAGTAGAGAAATAAGAGAAAAATATCATATGCCCTTGGCAGGATTTGAACCCACGTCTTCGGTATTCTAGTCCGATGTGTTAACCACTACACTACAAGGACCAACCACGCTGGTAACGCAGCCAGAATATGAAATGTAGGGTAATCGTGAGGATCCCAGAGCGATATTTTTTCTCTATAGGTAAGTTGAACACCGTAAATGTACGCAGATAATAGACATAGTAAAGTAGTAATAAGTTATGCGTTCGGTGTGTATATAATGAAGTAGAGAAATAAGAGAAAAATATCATATGCCCTTGGCAGGATTTGAACCCACGTCTTCGGTATTCTAGTCCGATGTGTTAACCACTACACTACAAGGACCAACCACGAATACCCTACATTTCATATTCTGGCTGCGTTACCAGCGTGGTTGGTCCTTGTAGTGTAGTGGTTAACACATCGGACTAGAATACCGAAGACGTGGGTTCAAATCCTGCCAAGGGCATATGATATTTTTCTCTTATTTCTCTACTTCATATCTTGACTAGTAAGGATATGCGAAATATGTCCCGGATGTTGTTCGTATGAAAAATACGAGTGGCATATTTTATTTTATTATATTTTATATTTTATATTTATTTTATTTCCATATATATATATATATATATATATATACCCCCCCCCCTAAGAATTAAAGCGAACTGTTTCTGTGCGAGTATCCCCAGTTGAGAAAAAAACATTAGCAACCAGCACTATAGTTATGTATTCAGTAAAGATCTGGTGTTTTGTCAATGAAGGTAACCAATAAATGATAAGATGGGGAATTCCGGCCAACCATAAATTACGCAGTTTGATTCGGTAACCTGAAGTTTGATAACGACGGAAGTAGATGCCATTCAATCGACTTGTTTTCTTTCTATGGTCGATTCATGGTACGTACAGCAGTAAGCAAAATTAGTCTGTTTAGTATACTTTCTGGATCTTACCGTAAGTTTTTTTGACCAGGTATCGATTTTAGTAGTACAAAAAGAAAAAGAAAACAACAACACAGGTGAACGGTTTATCCGCACGGCTTGTGAAAGGTATTATTTATTAGGAAGCGAGGTTTCGTCGAAAATTAGCTGCGTCATTCTTCAAAAAAAGGATTCTTCGAGGTACAAAAATATCTAAGGAATATTAAGTTGAGGGAAAACGCTTACGAGAAAATACTCTAGTAGCAGAGAATTTGAAAAAAAATATGGGACAGAGCGTATGTCTGTAAGAGTCAATCATACGTCGGCAAGACTCGGCGAATTTTCGAATGCCCTTTTTTGTGGATTCAAGTAGAGTATGATGCAGAATGAAACGCTGTTGGTTAGTTAGAAAAAAAAGTTGTTTTTGAGAAAAAGGGCAACGAAAATCTATCTGAGCTCCTGGGACAATTCTTGCAATCAAAATATGGCTACAGAATTTCTTGCGTGCGCGTTGGCTCCAGGTCCGCGTAGTAAAACTCCAGTACCCTTATGATATTTTCTATTCAAAATGCAGCTATTCTTCTCTCATTTACAGTATTTTATTTATTTTTTTATTCTTTATTTTAAGTCGGACAATTGCAAACATTTTAGCATATTAAAAACAAAGACCATTGAGTTACAATGCTTTTGAGTACATCCCAAAAACTGCAAGTTTCATCAAGTGCCATCTCTCTTAATCTTATAAAATTACGGTCAATAGCTCAGATCATTTGGGAATCTGCTCTTTTAAAAGATGTAGTTTTTATTTTAGGGACTGTGCAGTAATTATCAGGAGGGGGGGCCTAAAAAAGAGATACTATATCAAGCAAAAGGTTTTGCAGTACCCCCCTTAAAAACAAATTTTTAGTTCTTACCCCCCCCCTCTGTTATGTTAAAAATAACGTTGTCGTCCCCCCCCCCTAATGATTACCATCCTTCAATTAGAAATGTCTTTATGTGAATGAGAAAAAATTCTCTTTTCGGAAATAAGCTTTTGCCAGATTTTTATGAAAGCTTCAAAGTTGTGGCTGGAACTAATGTTCAATTGATGCCAAGAATATGCATTGCTGAAAGGGGCAGGCAATATAACATTACAGTAGATACTGAACAGCTGGAAAATAGGTTTCAATAACTATTGTCCAATAAATAATCCAGCCGGTGCAGGTAGACTTCTCTTGTTCTTGTCATGTTGAACTCAATGTAAACTTTGTTTTTCGAAAACTTTTGTCGTCATTCGTCGGCTTTCGTATTCCGTATCGTCTCACACATAAAAACAGATGGAAAAAAATTAGTAAGCTTAAGTTTTCAAGCTTCTAAATAAAAGAAAAATTATGAAGTTGGAATAAGAAAAGTGTTTTTTAACTGATGACACACAACTGATGACACATTGGTTTTAACGTTCAGCTAGAGTTCCTTCATTTCTCAAGTTTAGTTATATTAATTGATGATCTCCAGCCAATTTTCTCTCTTATGCTACAAAAACATTTATTTTTATATTAAAAAATACATTAAATATATTATATGAAATATAATTAAATGGAAAAAAAAAACTTAAGTTGCGGTTAAAATACATTTCATGTAAAAACATCGAAATTTGAAAAACATTGTTCTTCTCGGGTGAATATATCGCATAACCCCTGGCCCAGTTCCCAAGTGTCTCAAAGCCGGGTGCGGCTTTGAAATCTTCCAGGGAAGATTTGGGGCTAAGGAACTTATTTTTAGATATGCAGGGGAAATATATATCCGTATGCAAGCGGAATATGACATATGACATATCATTGTTTTCATATTTTATCTAAAAAATATTCTTTTATTACTTTTTCCAATAGATATCCTGGCAAAGTCTTTATCATAGAAGCCAAATAACTTAATTGGATATCGAGCCTCCCAAAGCAGTAGAGGAATAGCAAAGTGGGAACAAGAATATTTCTAGAACCATAAAACAGAATATAAGAAGTATCGATAATGGTGGATCTGGACTTTGGAAATATTATTTTGAATGGCACCAGGAACTCGACAAATGTCACTGAATGTTTTCCCTATGGCAATAGCCCCTCGAAAGTTGAAGAGCCAAAAGCATCCGAGAATTTTCGAACTGTGTTTATGGCGTTTATAATATTCTTTTCAATAGTGGGCAATGCCTTGGTATTAAGAGGAGCCATTACTCGAAGAAACAAGCCATTTGTTTACTATCTTGTGATAAATCTATCAATAGCAGAAATCATTATTGGCGTTCTGCGGCCATTTGACATGGTCGTCGAAAGAACACCTTTTAAATGGGTGTTTGGTGATTTTTTATGCCACCTCGTCAATCCTTTGTCATTATGTGCTACAATCGTTGTCACGTTTACTCTAGCAGCCATCGCAGTATTCCGAGCCATAATGATGCTTCAGCCAAAGAGGAATCGCCCTTCTAAACGATTGGCTTTCAAAATTATGGCCTTTTCCTGGTTTTGGGGAGCTTGCTTGGTCACGCCCACCGGGATGAACAAAAAACTGACTTTATATCCGGATCCGTGTGCTCCTTCAGTTGTCGCCCTTAAAATATGTGGCGATGCTGAAGATATGCCCGTTTACGATGTTGTGTATTATATTGCATTTTTTTTCGCGCCTTTTGTTTTAATATTGGCGTCTTATAGCATAGTGATAAACAGGATAAAACAGCACATCCGTTCTGAGGGAACCAGTAGTCCAGCAGAATCCATTGAATTAACTAGTGTCACTTGCATGAGAGCAAGCTCATTGGAAAACGAAACCAGACCTGCACAGTCCCTCGAGACAAAGCCGCCTCAAACCTCTTTATACAACCAAACCTCGCAACTTAAAAACCCCAAACAAAGGTCTGGAATGCCCAATAACAGAGATAACCAAAAAAGCAAGATGTTAAAGTTTGAAAAAGATGTCCTGAACATACTTTACATCCTCATTCTTGTTTTCTTTATCTGTTATCTTCCGTGGACAATCATGTATATTTTGTTGAAAATAGCAAGGGTACCAAGTGCTAAAAATTGGCCCTATTTAATGATATTCAATTGGTATATGACTTTACTTCATAGCCTACCTAGTGCTCTTCACCCTATTTGTTATGGAGCCGCTAGTAAAGTTATTAACATTAACTTCAGATTTCCATGCAAAAAGGTCATGTGAGAATCGATCGACATACGACTGAACGACGTGCGCGGTGTGATATGCATGTAATGGGAAATACATCATCTTGGACAACAACAACAAAAAGAAGACAAATGACAAAAAGAAGGGAAAAAATCGCCACACCAGCCCGACCGACCAACGATCCGAGAAACTATCGATACAATTCAAAAATTATTTAAAAGGAAAAGCTACAAAATCTAACAAACAAGGTTCTGCAGAACAGGTGCATAGCAATTCGCGTAGTTATAATAACACGGTTTCGAATTAATTTGCACGAGTGTGTTTAGTCAAAGTCTTTGAAAAACGCACGATAGGAAATTACTTCAAATTGAACGAGAAATCGTTTTATTACTTATAATAATAACATACATGAAAAAATTACAAAAGTAGTAAAGAAAATATGTAAAATATTCAACGCATAATATTTTATAAAATTCGTTCGTTTACAACCAACTATAAAAAAGCGATTTTCATTTCAATAACATGCAATTCAAAGAGTATTTCATTTATTTTAAACCAAAATTTGGCTATTGGCGGATTTTTTTTGCTGTAAAGTAACACTGAATCACTATTAATGAAGACATTTTAATTGGCCGACTTTGCCGCTAACTGAATTATACTTTGTTGTACTGAATTACACTTTGTTGTACTGAATTACACTTTGTTGTACTGAATTACACTTTGTTGTACTGAATTACGCTTTGTTGTACTGAATTACACTTTGTTGTACTGAATTACACTTTGTTGTACTGAATTACACGTTGTTCTACTGAATTACACTTTGCTGTACAGAATTACACTTTTTTTTGCACTGAATCATACTTTTTGCACTGTATTACGTTTGAACAACACTGCTTGAGTAATTTTTTGATGTATGTTATTGCCTGCGAAAGAAAACCGGCTAAAAACCAAAATAGCAAACCAAATGGCAAATTGAAAGGAAAGTTGCTTCTTCCTTATTATAGATGCATAATTATCTTTGCAAAAATAGAAGCTAAGGCCGAAGAGGTATCTAGTAGTACAATTTGTGGAATGTTCATAAGCTGTTAAAAGCATGTACGAATTTATAAAACTGACAATCGTGTGAATATTGATCGCAAATGATTTAATACGACTGACAATCGTTTAGTTATCGATGTGTTTACGCTTTATTGAGTAAGCGAGTGACACATTTGCATGTGTCACGCGTATTCACGAGTTAAAAAGCGCAAAAGACTGAATAGATACTGAGATTAATTCCTTGTTGATAGTCCGACTTTACTGCTTATTTTAAGTAGTTTCTAATGTTAAATAAGGTTCTAGAATTGTAGTATTTTCAGTAACAGTTAAATATACTCTTTATTACCAAGAGAGCATAAATAATAGAGGGTAACTTCTAAATAAAGCGCGCGCCATGTAAATTCCCGGTTGGGCTATTTTAAGTAACTGGATGCATTTTAAATTTCGCCTTACCCTACAACCGTGCGTCATCAACTTTTTCGCGTGCTCTTTCGGTTTCGTTTTTAGCGATCAAAACAATAAACGGAAAGAGCGCTCGCGCGCAGGTTGAAAACTCATGGGAGTAGGGTAAGGCGAAATTTAAACTGCATCCGGTTAATTAAAATAGCCCAACCTGGAATTTACATAATTAATAATCTAGCACACAAGTCTACTAATCGGTGAGAGGACTGATACTACACATGCAACACATCACAGAAATTTGAGCACCTATTCATCAATCGAGAGCTTGTCGAGCCATATGGGATTATAGGAAGACATTTCACTGTTCATTGCCCGGGGGGGAATCTCTTATGAAATGGGAGAGGGGTCCTCGTCGTCCGTTTTAGGGTTTGAAATCAGGATTTTGGTCCCGCTTAGGGTGATAACGACGAGAATGCGCACCAGCTGAATTTTTTGGTCCCTATTAGGGTATAAGATCTACCAAAAGGCAAGCGATTTGTATATGACGACGTCGTCATAAATTCGTTAGAGCAGACGGCGTTTGATGCAAATAAAATTGAGAAACAATACAAAAAAAAAGCGTTATTGATTGGTCCCTCTTAGGGGCGAAATTTCATCACTGCTACGCCCATCATCCCAAAATAAAGGTCCCTCTTAGGGGTTCAAAATTTCCGACGAGGACCCCCGCCCCCTCTTATAAGAAATATTTCTGCTTAAAACACTCATCAATAATTCATGTGCTTATGGTCCAATTGGAGCCACCATACACGTCACGTGCATGGATTTTTATACCCGATAAAGTCCTCTTTATTAGTATTCAAGTGATTTTACCTAAAGACACATGTGGTCTTCATATCAAGACCACTCGAATACTATGAGGATGACTTCATCAGGAATGAAGTGTGCATCCAAGTTTAGATGAAGACTTAGAGCCTCATCAAGGTCATAGTCAACCCTATAAGTAATTTATACAGTATGAGTGGCCGTGTTGTATGCGATATACAAACTCGAGGCGTAGCCGAGTGATTGTATATCGCATACAACACGGCCACTCATACTGTAGATTGCTTATCAAACGTCTAGGTTAGTTCCTTTGTGTTTCACTAAAATTTTCAAAATTGAAGTGAATCTGGCCAAGAAAATCCAAGTTCAAGTTTATGCAAATGAACACGAATCTAGATCAGATATAAAACCTCCTTCATGGTCTAGATGTCTATTGTGTTTTTCTCATGAATTATTCATGAGTTTGATAAATATGTTTTACTAACGTGCCTGTCTTTGCCTTGGCACGCAATATCCAACATGTGGGAGCTGCTATTGAATCTAGTTGCGCATGCCCGTGACGTCAAATCTCTATCGAAGTATAAAAATCCATGTTCGTGACGTGTATGGTGGCTCCAGTTGAACCAAAATCGTATAAATTGTTCATGAGTGTCTTAAGCAGTTCAAAAAACTCGTAGATCGTGTTTTATCAGGTATAAAATATATACCTGATAAAACACTCCTACTTGTTTTTTAAACACTACAAAATATCACCTTATTTATAATTTGCAAGCAGCTGTCTTTGTTATTGAGTTCCCTCAGGACTCTATTATCACACTATAAGAATTTTGTACAAATATACTTCCTATAATATATCTTTAGTAATCACTTGTGTAAAATAATATGACACTAGCTGATTAATGCAATAAAGCCAATTAACCAAAGCTTTTCTCAATGCCCCAGTTATTCTGAATATGCCAAATGACTTTTTTAGTCTCTAGGGTCGTGAGTGTTCATCTAATGATTATATCATTTAGTTTGTCTGTTTAGGTAAAAGGGTGACTTAATTTATTATTTAAATGACCTTATAGATCGTATAGATTAAGATTAATTTCAGTCATTTAGTTGACTTTAAGGATCAAATAGAAAAGTTAATTGAAAGTCTTACTGTATAGACAATTTGTTCCTTTTTCCCTCTTTAGTTACAAGGATCCATTGAGTTAGCTTTAGAGAATTATTAGGTCAGTTTAGTTTAAGTCATTTATTCCATGGGGAAAATCTGTAGGGGATTCCTAGCCTCTCTTATTTGATCTCTTATTATTCAGCGATACATTTCGTAGTCCTCTTTCTTTAACCCACTAGCTATTGATAACCTAAAGGTTGGCTATAAGTAAAATAAAATAAAAATAAAAATTGTTACCTAAAAGTCAATGAATAAAGAAAGGCAATTTTGCCCTTTTACAACTGTATAATATAAATACATCATTAATTTATTGGAAATAATTTGGGGCAATCCGCAATAGATCATTTGCAAGGAAGATGAACAAAAGGGTAAAAAGGTCTAAAGCCAATTACTCAATCAGAACATAGTTCCCTCTATTAACTATGATCAGAAAATATATACTCATATAATAATTTCTACACAATAGTTATAACTCAAAATAAATAGCCACGAGTTTCCATTGAAAGGCGGTGACCATGGCAACCGGGCCACGGTCCACCGCCAATGATCCTAAGGTTGCTGGGAAGAGCTGGGAAGAGCTCTTGTAGCGGGTTTTGACGACCATTCCACATGCCAAAGAAACACTCTTTATCGAAGAGGGCACCATAGCTCATTTTGCCGGTGGTTTCGTTTCGACTGATGGCAGAGGGGTCGTGCCGGCAGCCCTTAAGCCTAAGCCGTTCCAGTATTGCAGGATCTGGTTGTTCCACCAGCCGAGGACTAGGTGAGCCCCAACATCAACATTGACTGAGTGGTTCTTAAACAGCATAGCGAATTGTACATGCGGCGAAAGAATGCCCCTCTCAGCCGGACAAATTTTTCCACGTGATGGAGATGGGGTCAGTATAGACTCCAACTCATTTCTCCGTCCGCGATTGCCGCCAACAGGCCAGTCGGCCGGAATGCATCGCCCAAACGAACAGCAACTGCAGGGGAACGATAGCGCGATGAAAATGTTGGAATTAAAACAAAACTAAAATCTGGCAAGGAATACGCCAGGCACGATACTAAAATGTCCATAACTTTCCCATCGTCTAGTAGACCAAAAATCAAGTTCCAACTTTATTTAAGTGTCGAGTAACTTAAGCATAGATATACTTATTGAAGACATTACAAACTGAATAAAATAGAAAATTATACAGTTTAAATAAAATCTATATACGACTAAAAAAACGAATATGACTATAAGAAATGCATATTAAAAGGAGGAATTAAAAAAAAATAAATAAAATAATAATAACAAACAAACAAACAAACAAACAAACAAATAAATAAATAAATAATAAATAAATAAATAATAATAAATAAATAAATAAATAAATAAATAAATAAATAAATAAATAAATAAATAATAAATAAATAAATAAATAAATAAATAAATAATAAATAAATAAATAAATAATAATAAATAAATAAATAAATAAATAAATAAATAAATAAATAAATAAATAAATAAATAAATAAATAAATAAATAAATAAATAAATAAATAAATAAATAAATAAATAAATAAATAAATAAATAAATAAATAAATAAATAAATAAATAAATAAATAAATAAATAAATAATAAATAAATAAATAAATAAATAAATAAATAAATAAATAAATAAATAAATAAATAAATAAATAAATAAATAAATAAATAAATAAATAAATAAATAAATAAATAAATAAATAAATAAATAAATAAATAAATAAATAAATAATAAATAAATAAATAAATAAATAAATAAATAAATAAATAAATAAATAAATAAATAAATAAATAAATAAATAATAAATAAATAAATAAATAAATAAATAAATAAATAAATAAATAAATAAATAAATAAATAAATAAATAAATAAATAAATAAATAAATAAATTAAATAAAATAATCACCTTACATTTGGGGAGAATAACTGACTGTTTTCTTTAGAGCAATTTTGGAGCTAGCTCATTCGAGCACACCTCTTTGATGTGTTTGCTAAAATTAAGCTTGTTGTCAATCTAGACTCCTTTGCAGCCGTTCTTAGGCTATCATGACTCCTAATAACTTCAAAGTGCTTGTGCATTTATTTCATCATTATCGACCACAGCATGCCATGTGCTTCTGATGTATCCTTGGCTCTGCTAGACATAAACATCGCTTGAAATTAACTTATCTTTGCTTGCTAGAAGGAAATTACTTTTATAGTCGACCATTATCTCCGCTTCATTGATCAGGGTGGTTACGACGTTACTTAGCACGTGATGGTATGGGTTTGCTTGGTGGTAGTTGATATGGCTGTGAGCCATTCATCATGGTGCCATATCCACACCCAAACAGCCCTAAACAAGAACATTTCAATGATGCCCTTTGTAAAACCAGGGTCAAAATTGAACAAACGTTCATATATATATATACAGCATAAGCTATTTATCTAACTATCTATAATATGCTTAAAATCTTATTATTTCAATTGTAATAATTATATGTATAAAGAGATTTCATGTATTTGATAAAGAAATAAAGAGGTCATGTATTTGTTATGGGTGGGAGCTCGAGTCCATTTTTTGGGAAAACGATTTAGTATTTTTCTGATTTCTACAGTCCTCAGTTAGTGAATTCCAAAGCTTAGCCCCATCATAACTAAAGCTTTTTTTCATGTATTCCGTTTTAGGGAATGGTAAACGTAGCGAAGTGGAGGACCCTCTAAGGTTATAATTTGTGATTGTTTCTTTTTTGACGAAAAGTTCAGAAAGGCAGCTTGGGGCCATATTATTTAACACTTTAAACATTTGCTTAGCTTTGTTTTTTTCCCCTCTGGGACTCTAAAGAGACCCAGCCTAAAGCATGTAAAGCTTCAGTGGCGGGGGTGTCATTTGATGTTCTCGTAATTACCCTTGCTGCTCTATTCTGGAGCTTTTGGAGTCTTTTTGAATTCCCTTGGCCGAGGGTATCCCACACTTCGCTACAGTAATTAAAGTGGGGATAAACTATTGAATTATAAATAGAAACTAAAGTATCCTGATCAACATAGTCCCGAATTCTTTTCATGGTCCCTATTCCACAGCTTACTTTAACAGCAACATTGTCTATGTGCTGGTCCCAATTTAAATATTCATCTATTTCGACCCCAAGAACCCTACTATGATGAACGAGGTCCGAATGCATCCACATACAGCAGTTCTATTGATTGGAGCATGTGCAGTGAAGCTACGCTATATTGCCATTATCAGGAATGATGTCTTGAAGATGGACTTGTAATAAGGGATTATGTCAAGAGAATTTCTTTTAAACTATTTACCCCCCCCCCCCCCCCCCCCTAACCCGCTGGGAATTGAGATAATGAACTTCAATATTTAGCACCGTAGTGAAAATTGAGACTGGAAATAGAAACTGACGTTTCGGACGTTAGTCCTTCGTCGGAATCAAGAAGCTCCGACGAAGGACTAACTTGGGAAACGTCAGTTTCCATTCTCACCACGGTGTTAAACTTATAATTCTACGATAACTTGTTTCATTAGAAACACCGACGCAGTCCACGCTAGTGTTCACTAGCCATCAACTTCAATATTTATAGACATGTAAATGCATGATTGCATGTAAATAAGTAGTACACGACATATCATTTGCCACCAATACTCCTCTTTCTATATACAGAGTGCAAACAATTAATCCGTGAAACACTAACTACTAAATAGTATAAAATAGTGCTTTTTTTTAGTATATTACTTTAAAAGTTTCATGGTTGTAGAGTGCTTCCATAATATTCGTGAAACACTTTGTAAGAAATTGCACAAGATTGCACTAATTAAACAATAGAAGACAACGGATTTTGTACTAATTTGAGCAATTGTGTTAGCAAATTATTTCACACATACAATGAATGCACTCTAGAAAGTAAGGTAAAACAATGATAATGCACACATGAACATACCATTTTAATTATACATAAATATACAAAAGAAGAAAAAAAAAGAAAAAAGAAAAAACAATTTGCAACTTATGGGGGAATTAAAATGGAGATTGAGCATTAAATAGATGAGGTACATCATCAAGTTTGAGAATATTGCTTTTTATTTATATGGCATCAATGTTTTGCGCGCTCTGATTGGCTGCTTAGCGGGCAAGATTTTCTTGTAATGACCGGTCATTATGGAAATTGTTCTCGGCTTCATTCATGGCTCTTTTCAGTTGCGATCAAAAGCTACGAAACCAAACATTAAATCAACCGAAAACATAAACAAAATACATTTATCTTTTCAAGAACTGAAAAAAATTATTGTATAGCTTAGAGATACTTCTCAGTGTACAATGAGCGACGAAGAGAGCCACAGCGAAAGCGAATTTTACTATCCAGAGGAAGAAGAGGCAAAAAGTGAGCAAAACAACATGGCTGAAATAACCAAATCCAGCACCATCAGCGACAAATGTCGTACATTTTGAGTTCTTCAGATCAAGTCACTCGCAAAATTCCAAACAGATAACTGCTCCTCCAGACAATAGCAGTGGCCAGTTAATAACAAGTTCACAGCAGTCACACAGCAGCCTGAGTCTCCAAAACACGACGAATTCGCTCGCTGTGAATAATTCAAGCGACCCAGCAGCTTTAAATGGTGTTTTTCCTGGAGCAAATATCAGCAGTATCTCTCAATGTCAGTTCCAGATCTTCAATGGCCCAGTCAAGTTAATCCAACAAGGTGCAAAGAGACGTTGTTAATGAGAACGACGACGAAGAATAACACTTCACTGAAATCACTGCAAGTTCTCCCCACGTGTTCAAAATTCATTTACAATTTGGGTCTATTTTTCTTCTAATTTTTTGAGTTTCTAAGAGTTCAAACACTTGTAAACACAGGTATCTGTGTTTTGTAAAATTAAAGTGTTCGCATTTTCCTAGATCCTGCCATAATAAAGACAAAAATGTTCTCGCTTTGAACAAAACCGTCTCTGTGAATTTCAATAAATTCGCCAGGATCGCTAGGCTCAGTGAACATGACCTCAACTTTGACCTTGCGTGCGCAAGCGGATGTTGAAAATTACTTCCGGTGTCCATAGTTAGGTATATTATTTATTAGAAATACAGCACTAAAAAAGGCCATATAATAAATAACTTATTAACCTCGTCCGTTCGGTCATTACAGGAAAATCTCAGACCTCGGTCTTTTTTGTACGGACCTCGCTGCGCTCGGTCCGTACGGCCAAGACCTCGGTCTGAGATTTTCCTGTAATGACCTCACTCTCGGTTAATAAGTAGTATTTATTGACATCAGTTATCAATATAATATATAATGAACAAATATAAACAACTGTAAAATAAAGATGATTAAATTCTGTGGATTAGTTGTGATGAATAAAACGTGCATTGTAAATGAAACAAATGAATTACATGAAATGACATGCTTTAATAAAAATTTATTATAGCATATTCTTTAATTTGTGGTTTGAGATATATCATTGTATGCACCTTACACTCTGGAAAATACTTGATGCAATTTATTTAAGCATTGAATCATAAGTAGCGTGCATCCATCGAATTATGGATGCACGCGGGAGGCTGCTAAGCAAGTGAAGCAGAGTGCAACTCTAGCTTCTTTTAGTACTTAAAGTGCAACTGAACCCAAAATTTTTGGAACTTGATTAAAATCTGCATACATTCAAACCCAAAATGCAAAAAGAATTTTTTGAATTGGGTTAATTCTGAATTCGTAATAAAAATTTGAACTTGGCGCTCTTTCCGAATTTGGAGGTTCCCCGTGCAATTTAGGGACCTGGAGCGAGTGACGTCAGCTAAGGTACGCGGATAAGCATGCTATACAAAGCTACAGTAAAGTAAAGGCATCGTTCATGCTAAGTCGCTCTCTTCTATTGCTTGTAAAGTACAAAATCAACCAATATTCTTTAAAATAGCAATAATAGAAATGTCACTAAGATGTTCGGGTACTGAAATCTCATCAGACTCTTTTAATGGCGAAATATTGGACCTTGAGGAGGAGTTCGCAGAGACACAGGTTGTGACGTAGCTTCGCGTCAATAAAACAATTCATTTTCAGAAGAAGATTAACTGGATGATGTAGACGAAGGCTATCAGGATGAATCCATAGCGAATGACCAGTGGACTGAGCAACATAACCAGAGGCAAAAACTCGAAACTCATAAATTTATGTGCAGATGTCGATTAGTTAAATCTAAACCTAGCCTAAGAGTGGATATTTACATCTCCTCAGTTACGTGCGAGTCAACGACGACTAATAGAATCTTGCGTTCAATTAAGAACTTTTCTGACAAATAGAAAGTTTTAGTTACAAAGAAGAAATCTAGTTGAGTTTGTTAGAGTTATTTTAGCTTCGTAGCAAAATAGCGATCGGACTCTCGTTGTTGTGACAAACAAATCGAAAGCTATGAGAAACGAAGTCTTATTTTATCCCCGCTTTCACTCGATGACTAAAAGTTTGACTTCAAAATAAAAGGGTTTATGTCAAGGAAGAATTTTAGCTACAAAGCAAGCGATCTTGTGGAGATTTTTTAGAGTATTTTAGCTTCGTAGTAAAGTAGCGAATGGACTCTCGACGTTGTGTGACAACAAACAAATCGAAAGCTATGACGAAAGAACGGCTTACTTTTATCCCCGCTTTCGCTTGATGACTAAAAGTCTGACTTTGAAATAAAAGGTAGAGTTTTAGTAACGAAAAATGCAATCTAGTGGAGTTTTTTTTAAAGTTTTTTTTAGCTTCATAGTAAAATAGCGAATGGACTCCCGGCCTCCGGCCGGTTGTATGGCTTTCAACACCAGCTTGCAATGAAGGATAAACACAGACGCCAACTTCATTCCTTTTCAGGCGAGGAATTCATTGTGGCTTTTCGTGCCCAGGCAATCGTTAAATCCTCTGGTCTAAAGTGCTTCGAGCATAAAGAGGAACTCTTCGTTTCGAAGAAATGTTTTCGCTTCTGGTTGACAAACTTCAACCAGGTTCTTCGCCGTCTTTTTGCTTCTGGCCGAAAATCATTAAAAACAAGGATCGCAAATATAAATATTCATTCTTTAGCGTTTGGGGTAAAACTACAACCCCAAACAACACACTGGTTTTGCATGTTAACTGGTACAACTTTGCTAAATAAACCCTTCAAAAAGCTCTCTTTTCACAAATCTTTGGTGTTTATTATCCACATCTCCTCAACACAGGCATCGCTCTCCTACCTTTGTAGACGTCACGATAGGCTCGATCCAGGCCCAGACTAGAACAGCGGATTTCGGATGTCAACCCAAATTTCGTGAAAATTTAATGCTTTCAAAAATTCACTATAAATCAGGCTTTTGTCCAATTGCAAAAAAAATATAACACTGTTTAATTAAAATTCAAGATCTTTTGATAACCAATGCGAGAAATTTGGGTTCAGTTGCACTTTAAGCAACCATCCGCGTGCATCCATAACACGACAATTGAATGTTTTTGTTTGAAAAATAAAAAAATGACGACAGCGTGCTCCATCATGAAATGGTTTATAGAGAATAGCCAATCGTTGCGTGCGTAAGAACTTATCTATGTTATAATTAACAAAATTAAAGAGTACCACGAATTATAGGACTCTACTGAAACTACTGCAACAATAATATTTTTAAGTACTCTAATCAAACTTTTTTTTAAATAATACAACACAATGTTTCATCAATCCAATCAAGACTCAAATTTATATAATATAATTTAAGGTTAGAAAAAAAAAGAAATAGAGTAAATAAATAAAATATGAGGAAAAAACTAATCTATCAAAAAGATCGGGTTCTTATATACAGGGCTCGAAATAGCTGCCTACCAATGGCCAAATAACGGGTCACAATGAATATTTGGAAGTCCAAAATGATTATGAAAAGCCAAAAAATTAATAGAATGGTAGGTAAAGATTTGTTCCACATGTCAAAAAACAAAAACTGTAGCAGGCAAAATGTTTTCCTATTTCGAGCCCTGGATATATGACCATCAGCAAGTCAATTTAGATTTCACTGTGCTCAATATGAGATTTATTGTGAAATACTTTTTCAACTTTTTTTTTTTTTTGGTTTTTCCTTCTTTACTTGCAGTTTCTTGTGAATGAATCGTTTTCAGGACTTGATCCCACGCCAGAACATTCTCCCTCCTCTAATGGGATGAAGCCATTTCGATAGATGGTAGTACTGTGGCATCTGATGGCAGCCCTAAGCATAAATGAAGATTATAATTGTCATATATCAGACTAGAACCTGCTTAGGAACAACCACTTCCGGTTGTCACATACGGGACTTTATCTGTGACGTCAGAGCATTTGCTTTGGCGACTTTTAGGACAGTTTGTCGTTTTTGTAAAACCGATTCTGAATGAGCGTTCATTAAAAACCTTTCAAGACATAACAATCATGAATGCAAAATAGAGGCAGAATATAAAATATTGTCATTCCATAGAACTGAACTTCAATATTTTCAAATTTTAAATTCCCTTTCTCAAAGTTATTTCTAAAATTTGTTATATATTTTATACATACTGAGAAATTTGATAATATTCATAGTCCTCTCCATCTTTTCGTCTAACCGAACGAATAAACTCTACTAAGATATCTATCTAGCTCTTGTGGCTCTATTTCGTGAACTTCTCATTCCTTATTTTGTGATGTTAGATAGCTTTTCAGTAGCCGCTTCACATCTCGCTCGGTTTTTCCCTTAGTATTCTTGTCTTGTATACTTTCTACATAATCCTCTACAGTGTCATTGGGAGTAACAAATCTATTTTCTTCCATTCTTTATGCCTTTGCTTACCTTTTACAGTATCAAAGGACCTATTTTAGTAAAATATGAACAACAACAGCATTGAGAAGATTTACTGCTTCCCTCAATGACAAAGCTATACCAAGAGTCTATGAGCGCAGGGATGGAAACCATATTCAACGGTGCAGTGCAAAAATATCGTTCGTCCAATCAGATCGGCGAACGACTTTTTTAACGGTAAAAAAACGTCGTTCGTCTCTCTGATTGGCTGAGACCAGTGAATGGACCCTACTTAAATTGGTCCGGGGAGGGGGGGGGGGACTTTTACCCTTTAGGGAAAGGGTAGTGTAGGCCAAATTCTTGTAAAGAGTCTACAATGTGTACAATTTTCAAAGCAACACAAAACTTTTAGCGTATTATTGCATGATTATAGTATTACGTATGAACAACTTCAGCTGAACAAGTTTCCTTTGTTGAGCAACCCAAGAACTGCATTGACATCAAAAGCAAAGCAGGAAGGTGCCTCCTTGAAACAGAATTGTGCACTTTTTTCACAATCATACATTTCTTGTCAAGTTCGTCAAGGTAGCCTGGAAGTGTTCTTTACTCACGAAAATCAATCGTACCCGCCGTCCATTTCAAAATTTGGTGGGCTGAGACTTGGAGTGAAGTCAGAGCTGTTGAAGTGCTTGGAGAGTCTGACAACAACCCAACCAATTACAATGTTGGGATTGGTTAAAACAGGTTAACAAGTGCAGCATCCATTAGCATTGCACCCACCGCTGGAGTAATTAATTGTTTTTTTGTTTTTTTTTGTTTCGTTTTTTTTTTGTTTCGTTTTTTATTTTTTTTAAATCTCATCTCAAATCATACATAAACTGAATCAGATTTACATCAAATACAACCATAGACCAAATGCAATACCCACCTCAATGCGAGGCCCAACCCGCGAACGAATCACGCCAGATACCCCCGTCCACAAGCCAAGCCCCACCGCACCAGTGCGAGTCTCGCATCTGGTCTATGACTCACAAATTATTCAGATTACAAGTACATGATTATATATATATTTATTTAGTTACTATTTTGTCCGCTAGGCATTCTGTTTCTTATAACAAAGATCTAATGTTTTCAGATTTCTTTAGATGTATGTATACTTTTGATTTATTTTTTGCAATCTTATATTCTAGAATTTCATACTTTTTTATAATTTCCTAAAAATCTTGCAAACATCTTTGCTGAAGTCTTCATTTATACGTTGCGAACTTCCACAGAACAAATAAGTAAAGGTACAAAGCAATTTTTACTGTACCCCAGTAAAACAGTTTCAAGTCAATTCACGGAAGTCAATTGAAGCATGTTAAAGCCATCTGGTGCATGTGAAACATTTCATGACTATGCAAACAAGGTTTACCTGCCGTACATCAGTAAGCAGTTACAAAGCGTCCAGCGGTCATCTGGGAAAAATTATCCAGAACTGCGTAAAGGCCCAAACTCGTGAAAAGCGTGGACAGGGTGTTCGTCGCAGAGTGCAAGCAAATGTAAGGCTTCTCACTAATTGGGAAAAAACGGAGCTGTTTCAATATTTAGCTGAGCAGACAACCACAATACAGAGTGAAGAAGGCAAATTCATTCTCTCTACTAGCGAAAATCTCGTATTGTCATCTTCTGTCCGTGCCATGCCTCATGTATCACCTTGCACACGAGGAGGCTGAAACAAGAGTGATCTCGCATGCATCTGACTGTGCGCGACAAGGTTTTGGCGCGCACAATGATTCTCCAAAGAGTAGACAATGATGTAATGGTACTCGCTATTTCTAACTTACGTCGTTTGGGAACTAGTAAGATGTGGATTGCTTTTGGAGTGGGTGAGAATTTCAGATACATTACAACACATGACATTGCCAAGGCTCTTGGAGATGAGAAATCCAAGGTTCTGCACGTTTTTGACGCACTAACAAGTTTCGATCAGACATCAGCATTTTTAAGACAAAGGAAATGTACAGCCTGGGCAACGTGGATGTCTTATGGAGAAGCAACTGGTGTTTTCGCATCCCTTAGCTAAAGTCCCACGATGCAGGATGTTCTAGATGCAAGATGAGAGATATTGTTGTTCTGATGTATGACAGGACAAGCCAGAGCCAGGAAATCATATGCAAGGAAAATACTGTTTGCACAGAAGCTAAGGGAAGAATCCTCGAGAACATCCCCCCAACTGCTACTGATGCACTAAGCTGTTATTGTTGGAGACAGCGTTTGGTTTCTCTTCCCGAACTACCTTAATTTCCTTGTGAATGGGGATGGACAAGTTTCACATCAGATACATGCCAGCCTCAGTGGACAAATTTACTAAGTGCATCAAACTTATGCCAGGAGCTTGTAAAATGCGGGTGCAAGGCTGAGAGAGGTTGCAGAGGACTTTGCAAACGTGCAAAAGCTAGCATGCTGTGTACCGAACTTTGCAAATGCGGAGGCGAATGCATAAGAGAGGACTAAGCTCATGAAGAACTAAAGATGGGTTCATAACTGGTATAGGTTTGCATATGTAATACTATAATCATGCAATAATACGCTAAAAGTTTAGTGTTGCTTTGAAAATATTGTACACATTGTAGACTTTTTACAAGAATTTGGCCTACACTACCCTTTCCCTAAAGGGTAAAAGTTACCCCCCGGACCAATTTATGTAGGGTCCATTCACTGGTCTCAGCCAATCAGAGAGACTAAGAAACACAATGGTGATATCAGAATATGCATAGATCCCAAGGATCTCAACGGAGCCCTGCAGAGGAGTCACTACCCTATACCAACAATTGAGGATGTTCTGCCTAACCTGAACAAGGCCAAGATTTTCAGTACTGTAGATCTGAAATGTGGATTTTGGCAGGTGAAGCTGGATGATGAGAGTGCTGACCTAACCACGTTTAACACACCTTCGGGTCGATTCAGATGGCTACGAATGCCATTTGGCATTTCTACAGCCCCAGAAGAGTTTCAACGACGGCAACATGAAGCAGTAGAAGGCATATCTGGGGTTGTGTCAGTTTATGATGACATTCTAGTCTATGGCGAAGGCGATACAGCAAATGAAGCCATAGTTGACCATGACAAGAAAATGAGAGTACTCATGGAAAGGTGTAAAGAAAGGAACATTACACTAAACAAAGATAAGATCCAACTCAAGAAGACAGAAGTGCGCTTTCTGGGACACCTCCTTACTGCAAATGGTGTGCAAGCTGACCCTGAGAAGGTACGTGCAATATCTGACATGTCAAAGCCAACGGATATGAAAGGCGTACAGAGACTGCTAGGATTCGTGAACTATCTCAGTAAATTTCTGCCTCAACTGAGTGAAGTGTGTGAACCACTGAGAACCCTGACATTGAGGGAAACAGTGTGGTGCTGGCTAGACGTGCACGAACAAGCATTCCGCAAGATAAAGGAGCTTGTTACAGCAGCACCATTACTTCGTTATTATGACCCTGATGATGAACTAACACTGCAATGTGATGCATCGGACAAGGGACTGGGGGCTGCCTTACTGCAGCAAGGCCAGCCTATCGCATTTGCCAGCAGAGCTCTCACACAGTGTGAGCTGGGATACGTGCCAATTGAAAAAGAGATGCTGGCAGTGGTATACGGTATGGAAAGGTTTCACCACTACACTTATGGAAGGAAAGTTACCGTCCACTCTGATCATAAACCTCTTGAGTCAATTGTAAAGAAACCTCTACACAAGGCTCCAAAAAGGTTACAGAGAATGCTTCTTCGGCTCCAGAACTATGACATTACTCTGATATACAAGAAAGGAACCGAAATGCATCTGGCCGATACATTGAGCAGGGCTTACCTCAAGGATACGCTACCAAGTGCCTTCACAGAGGAGTTGTCAACAATTGACGCAAGAGAATCAATATGCGTCTCACAAAGCTGCTTAGAAGACATAGCACATCACACAAAGGGAGATCCCACATTACAAGAGCTAGATCGAGTGATCCGTGAAGGCTGGCCAGAGTCCAAAAAAGAGGTGCCACTACCACTTCGCCCATACTACCATTGCCATGATGAACTATTTACTCAAGGAGGTATAATCTACAGGGGCGAAAGAGTTGTCATCCCCTCCCGCTTACAGAAGACGATGACCAAGAAAATCCACTCCTCCCACATGGGGGTCGAAGGTTGTCTCAGAAGGGCCAGGGTTTGCTTTTACTGGCCAGGAATGATTGCACAAGTCAAAGACTACATCCAATCGTGTGAAACATGCCTAGCTACGGGGAGGAAGCAGCAAAAGGAAACGATGATAGCACATGAAGTAGAGGGCCGTCCATGGTCAAAGGTGGGAATGGACCTCTGTGAGCTGAACGAGAAGGCCTACTTGATAATAGTTGACTATTTCTCAAATTTTGTAGAGGTAGACTTGCTCGAACATACCAAGTCCAGGGATGTTATTCACAAGGCAAAGGCACACTTTGCGCGCTACGGAATCCCCAATGTCGTGGTGTCTGATAATGGCCCACAATTCTCATCGCAAGAGTTTCAAGACTTTAGTAAGCAGTGGGAATTCCAGCATGTGACATCATCTCCAAGATACCCTCAGAGCAACGGTCTGGCCGAGAATGCTGTCAAAGCAGTTAAGTGTTTGTTGACACGTGCAAAGACTGCAAGAGGAGATGCCTACCTCTCACTCCTTGATTTTAGAAACACTCCCACTCAAGGAATGACTACCAGTCCAATGGAACGACTGATGTCCCGTAAAGCTAAGACACTTCTACCCATGAAAGAAACACTGCTGGAGCCCAAAGTAAAGCTTGAGGTTTGTCAAGAGAGAAAAAAGATGAAAGAAAGGCAGAGCCATTATTACAACAGGAATGCTAAAGATCTACCACCTCTAAGTGCGGGAAATGTTGTGCGAGTGCAACCAGAAAGGAAAAGTCAGCAGTGGAGCAAGGCAACAGTCGTCTGTCGCAACGAGAAAAAACCCAGGTCATACAAAGTGGAGACAGAAGCAGGACAGGTCCTAGAGAGGAACCGTAGGCATCTCAAGCAAGCACCCTCAACTACCCAAGCGGTTAGGCAAGAGGATCCATTCACTGAAGAGGGACCATCAACCGGTCAGGCAGCAGATCAAGAAGAGCTGTTAGCAATCCCTGAAGAACAAGAGAAGCAATACCAGACCCGCTCTGGAAGGACGGTCAGGATGCCGTCTCACTTAAAAGACTATATCACGGGATAGAAGAAGAAAAGAAGATGTAGAAGAAGAAGTACTAGTGAACTGACTATGAACAGACATGTTATTAAAAAAAAAAAAAAAAAAAAAGGAAGCATGTTATGGGTTTCCTGTGGTTTGTAACCGCTGACCAGCGGTGGGGTGGGGAGTTAAGATGGCGGACATTAAAGTATACTTGTAGTTTGTTCACAATCTGTTTGCATCCTCCGTGTGTTCGCCCATCTTGCCTTTTACAACATGACCTTAAAATAGGGAAAATGCTAAATTAAAAACTAGGTGATGGTTTTAGATCATTTGTGAGATTTCTTTAGCTTGTTTGAAAGAAAAGACAAAGATACAGACATTCACGTTTGGAATGGTCGACCAAAATGTTTGCGAAAGGAGAAAAATGGGCATAAAGGATATTTTGACAGGTCACGTGACCTGTTTTGTAAAATATCTCTTTAACACAAAACTTTAGACAACCATTCTCAACGTCCATTGAAAGACTTCAGGAAAGGAAATAAATTGAGGTTGAAAACGTTCTTTAACTTAAATTGAGCACCTACTATTAATATGAATTATTAATTGGGAAGAGCATACACCTTTGTCATAATGGCGGATAATGCCTATAAAATGATCGGAGACTGGTGACTAGTCACACGAAAACGAGAAAGGCCTAGCCTCATAACTATCATGGCGTCTAGCACGAGTAATACTACAAACTTTACTGATATAACAGTATATAGTCATCAATGGTCAGTGATTAGCGTTACTAAAAAAAATTTAAACGACTTCCATGACCGGGCTGTTACTATTAAAAATGTGGGACAAGAAGAAGATATCAACTTCTGGAGAAAACCAGTAATGGAGATCCTGGAGGAAGTAAAAAACAAAGATGATCGCTTCAAATTAAATGTAATCAATAGTGGAAGTTATTACGAAAAAACCAAAGTAAAAGTGCCCAATGAGTTTGATCTGATGCTGGATATGGAAAAACTAACACTTGGTGAATGCGATCTGTACGACAGCTATGAGGACAATCTAACCAGGGATCCTCCTATTGGTGAGTTAAATATCGGATATTTTCATGAATGAATCCACCCCGCTGATGCCTTCCACTCATACATAGTCTATGAAAAGCATGCTCACATTAATCACAATTCCATTGTTCTAGCACAAAAATACCTGGGGAAAAACATCGTCTCGAATGTATGAGGAAGAAAACTGCATGACTGGCCTAGCTTGCCAGCGTGGTTTTCATGTTTTTGACACATTGTGATCTTTCATTTGTAACAATTAAAAAAAAAAAAAAAAAAAACTCCCAGCTTAGTACTAAGCAGTTGATTTATAGAAAATATTCAAATGTCTTTGTTTAGGGTCTTACCTTAAGCTATAGGTATAGTAACTTACCATTTACACTGTATTATATATATTAAATTTAAAATACGTAGTTGTAAAACTCTCTATTTTTAACTAGAAATATTTTACAACTTAGACTTACAACTTAACTCTCTTTCTCTGAACTCACATGAGAACGCATGTAGCGACAGTTGACATTCAATCTAACAACAAGACGTTCAAACAATTAAAACAAACGTGCAAAAAGCTTTCATTTAACACTTAAGCGCAATCCGCTGAATCTCCTTTTTTCATGTTTATTCCTGAAACCTTGTCGTTTGTGATTAGTGCAAAATATCTCACCACCAGAGTTTTTCACTTTCTGATCACGTGCACTTGTTTATTTTCACCATTCTTTTAAGATGAGATGTATATGAATCTGCCCTAACACCTGAACTAACATTGTTTGTTTATGGGATATTATGCAAAATAGGTCACGTGACCTACTTCTTCAATCAAGCATAGGCAAATATCCCCTAAATGAGCATGCAGTGCTAGCTCAGGTGTTATATTTATGGCAGTTTCATATAGTTTTATGTACAGATGATAGCTGTAACCCCATTTTAATTCAATAACATTTGGTGCATGGAAGTGAGGATCAAAATCAAGTGATCGCATGATCTCAAAAAAATTCATCCTAAAAATTTAAGCCCATAAAGTTACCTGCCCATGCCAATTTTGGGGAGGTTTGAGTAAGAAACAACAGTAAATTAAGAGAAAAATTAAATGGTTTTAGCCTTAAATTGCCTTCAACCCAAGCCTTAACATACTTGATGTACATATACGTATATGTATGCAAACAAAATGCTATCAGCCTGTATTGCAATTATACGTTAATGTCTGCCAAGCATGAATAACATAGACTTACAAAATAATGAAGTATTTATGTTTTTACTAATTAAATGAAAAAAAATGCAATTTATTAGTGCTCCACTTATGTTGATCTGCTAATTTCAGCTATACCAATTATTATTATGTTAAAATGAAAAAAATGCAATTTATTAGTGCTCCACTTATGTTGATCTGCTAATTTCAGCTATACCAATTATTATTATGTTTTTAATAAAATGAAAAAAATGCAATTTATTAGTGCTCCACTTATGTTGATCTGCTAATTTCAGCTATACCAATTATTATTATGTTTTTAATAAAATGAAAAAAATGCAATTTATTAGTGCTCCACTAAGTTGGTCTGCTAATTTCAGCTATACCAATATATAATCATGTCCTTATAATTTTATTTAGTATCATTCTTTATTTTTAAATTTTGGTTATGCTAGGTTTCACTACAATATTGATTGACCAAGGAGAAGAATGTGAGTGGAGGAAGGATGGGTGTATTGCCAAGGAGGAACATCTTCTAAAGGCAACCAAAATCAAGGCTTTGTTTGCTAAATATGTTCGCGAGGCCATTAAAAAGCTTGACAATGATTTTGTGTGAGTATATTATAAGCATGTCATAACCTTATTTAAGAAACACTCGACAGAGCCATGTCACTCAGGTTCTAAATTGCCATTTTGTGGAATGAAACCATGCCAGAGACTTTAAAATTCTAGAAGTTTATTATATAAAAAATTTTGATTAATTGGATAGAACCTAATGGTTTTCCTTATGGAAGGGGACGGGAGGAGGGGAGGAGAATATGTTAGGGAGTAACAGGTCAGCTAAACTGAGAACTACCTCTGATCTTTAATTTCTACCTCATGCTCATACATGCATGATTTTGGAACAGGTTACTGGTTAGCTTTCATCGTTTTCACTTGCACAAGTGCACTGCCACACTCATCTTTACGTACCCAATCCATAATAATTAAGGCCATAGTAATAAGCTTAATAAAATTAGGCCAATTTTTTTGAGGGCCAGCTCCCAGGGGGGAGTGTAGGAGGGGAGGGGAGCTTGGTTACCACTACTTGCATATTTAAGCTATACAGTGATGTGCTACTTAGGGTATAAAGCTTTTTGCTTTGTAATTTTTGTCTCAATATGTAGGTAATATTATTTCCTTAACATCAATAGGAAGTTTACATGATAGCATCATTGACCTCTACTACAAGATTCCATTGCACACTTTCTTTTGTTTAGTTAATTAGCACCAATTGTCTTAATATTCTCATGAGGGAATACAAATTTAAATAAGAAAGAAAATTCATGGGTGAAGCATCTTGGTAGCCTAGTGGCAGTCAAATGATGCCATCATGCAAATGTCCTATCAGAAGGGTTAGTTGTTTATAATCCTGTACAAAATTGCATGTATACTTTTCAACATTTTGAGTTTAGAGATTTTGATGGGTTTATCTCTAATTATTATGATATTTTCTAAAAAAATTTTACCAAATAGAGACAGCAAAACTATATCATTAGAAATGCTTTATCAATGAGGAAGGATTTACAATTTATTTGTTCTAGCAGGCATGTAAACATGCAATCAAAGTGGTTATAATGATTGGGCTTCTAATTTGTTTAACACGGGCATGCAATCAACCATTTTGAGGCCAAAAAGCTTACTAGTTTAAAATGTTAGAAATATGGGTTTAATTGGAGTGCCTTTTTGATTGCAGAGAAAAAAATGCATTTGTTACTATATTTTCTCATGTTTTCTCATTTTTGATATTTTCTTTAGAAAAAGATACAATATTAAAGAGATCAAAGTTAGATCACATGGACCAACAGTAACACTAGGAGTCATCCATTATGTCAAAGCTTCGTGTTGTATTGACTTGACGCTTGCAATCAAAGATAACACTTGGCCTGAAGATGCTGAGGAATGGAAAACCAGACCAAGAAAAGGTGAATAGTTTAATATTTTAGAAAAATATATGCCAACATTATTTCGCTTAACAAACATGGTAATCTTTCCTGAAATATGCCTACTATTCTCCAGCGAGCATTTGAAAAGTTTGGATGGATGGAGGGAGGGAGGGATGGATGGATAAATGATGGATGGATAAATGGATGGATGAATGAAATTTGTCAAATCATGTTTTATGAAATAATAAAAATGGCCATTTTACAATTCAAAATAATAAATAAATGACTGATAAAAACGGTCAAATATTGTTTCACGAAATAATGAAAACAGTCATTTCACGTTTCACCAAAATAACCCTTTACTATATATCTCCCAATAATCCCCGGCAGTTTTTAATCAATTTTATATTATTTTCAATCAATCAATCAATGAATCAATCATAAATATATATTGAATTAAACAAACAAACAATGTAACCACTACCCCCCCCCCCCCCCCCTAATTTCAACTGATTTTAAAAATTGTACCCTTCCCCTGCACGTCTACCGCCCTCCCCTACCCCCTCCCATGACGTAACTTGTGATTTTAATGCTTAAGTCCTTAAATATCTCCAAAACTTAAAGCCAATCACATAAATGAATGGACTGTCTGTCGACGTCTGTCTGCATGTATGCTAAAAAAAACATATTTGTGTATATAATTTGCTACCACAGACCCCCAGTATCGGGCATTTGAACAGGTCTCTAAGGGGGGAGGGGGTATGTACCGGTAACCACCACCTTAATTCGTAAAATCGGTTTCGATTTCAATCGATTGGCTGTGCGGTACTGCCTAAAAATAAAAATAACAGTTGACTACTATACCTTGAGGCAAAAACATTTGATTTTTGAGGTTTGACAAAACTACAACAGTTTTGTTAAGTTTGCTTCTTAACCTTTATAGGTTGGCCACCAAAAGAGTTGATTGATGACATAGTTAAAGATGGATGTCATCTTGTTGGTAAAAGACCTAAACCAGCATCTGCCAAAGAAAGTGAATACCTCTGGAGGTACTCGTTCTCTACTGCAGAGATGAAGCTTGTATCAAAACTAGAGCCATGCTGGAAGAAGGTGCTGCGTATTCTCAAAGCATTTCGTGAAGAGTACGTAGAGCTGACCCCTTTCACATCTTATCACCTGAAGACAATCATGTTTTATGAGAGAGAAGTAAATCCTGATTCATCTTTGTGGGCAGAAGATCAGTTAAACGTAAGATTTCGACGTGCTCTTGACACGTTAGTAAGTTGTCTATTGAACAAAAGGTGTCCTCATTACTTTATGAAAGATGTCAATCTGTTTGAGGAAAAGTTCGGTGACGTACATTATAAAAAATTGATATCTCGAATAACTGTTATCCAACGTCATCCTAATGCGTTTTTGGAAAAAGTATTAAAAAAAGTATCCTAATCATGAATTCTTATTCAGCTCAATTTATCCTTAGAAGAATCGTATGGTACACACCTTGTGAATCGGTACTAGCTTTAGTTGACCTTCAGAACGAACTCATGCTAGGTAGGTCAACCAATCAGAATTGAGGATTCGACATCGTATTTTGATTGGCATTTTTTTTAGTGAACGAATTCTTCATTCTTGGCAGAATTCCATTTCAATTGACAAATCTACATTATTGTACTCAATCCCTGCGAGGAAAACTAACTAAAATTAGTTGAACCATTGCTTTTGGGGAATTCGGTCAACTAAACTGGTACTCCGCTGATGCTATCATTTTTTAAAAAGTAATTTCAAATTTTAATTTAGTCTCAATATATTTTAATTTGTATTGTATAATATTATATGACTTAGGCCCAGGTCAGATGCCGTAATTCACATGAGCCGAACCTAATACAGGGTAATAAGGTCATGTGAAGTACGGCGTCTGACCCAATTAAGTTCGACTGATTCTTTTTTTACCGACTAGGTCAGTCGTGAAAAACGACTGAAGATCGACTTCGGGCCAAACGCCGTACCTCACGTGGGCCGATCCAAATGCATTAATTATGTTAATGCATGTTTTGGCCTCGTTTTCATTAACCATCACTAAAGCGCATGCGCACTTGAGCATTCTTCAAGATGGCGGATGATGTGGAAACCCTGAATGTTTTATTAAACCGTTTATCTGAATGATTGTTACAGACAATTTCAAACCAACCAAAATTACGTGCAAAGCGTATACATGCTCTTTCACGTAAGTCCGTTTCATTTCGCGAAAGCAGAAGAAGAGCATAAACGAAACATACACGTAGCAGTGCCACCCTTCTTTTTTGCAAAAGTATGATGGTAGCCCGTACGATTCTTTTGATGGTAGCCCGTCTTCTTCTTGAATTCAAAAATTTTTTTATTAGCAATATCCGGCGAGCTGCTATGGCAGACGCCATTATGAAGCGTTTGCCGCTGACCACTCAAACATGATTGTTTTTGGTACGACTGTAAATATTCGTAATACTGTTCGACGTTTGACTCAACCCAGTCGATCTAATTCCATAAGTCGGTCTAAACTACAATTAGATTCGGCTCATGTGAATTACGGCGCCTGACCTGGGCCTTAGTTTATATCTAGCATCTTATTATAAATGTTATGCGCGATAGATCATTCCTATGGATATCGCACAGTATTAGTGATAAAATAAATAATAATAATTATTTACTCTTGACGAAAACAGGTTGACATCTTGCGAGGTCGTTTCACCAATACAAAGCCCGTTACATATTTTTAGGTCAGTAGTGTATACTATATTAGAAGTATTATATATTCATTAAAAATGATTAAAGAATAAACTAGGCAGACTTTATGACGAAAATAATATACGGTAATAATTAGTAATAACTATATTCCAATTAATAACAATATTACTGCTGTAAGTTATCACGCGAACTGTAAAACCTATTTGCTAAACTGACTTTTCTGAGACTGGAGTGAAAAGAGGGAGTGTTAGAGCCGTATAAAAGGTGTATTGTAGCAATAACCAATAGAAAAGCATGCATAAAAAGCACATTTTTGCCAACTTTAGTTCCAAAGCTTGAGTTCAATAAACTCGGTATTTGATTGAAGAAAAGAGTTCTTATTAAGGAGGCTCTGGGTAGTTTTGGTCTGGCACACCTAGCCGCATTGAAACGGCTACAACTTCGTCTTGAATAACTTGATCTTCAAGCACTTTTCACACAATATCAGGAAAGGATTAAAGGTTTCAAAAATGATTAATTATATTTTAAAGCGGCTTTTTCATTATGACCGTAATGATGACATCATAGAAATCATTTACCGCTTATTTTCTCGTAAACTTTTCTCGCACCAGTCGATACTTTACAACTTTATTGGGTATCAATCAGAAAGGAAAATTACAGAACCAAGATGCTACCCAAAGCGGAAAGTGCGAACGGGACTCTAGGACCCATGCTAGGCATTTCCTTTTGACTAACGAAGAATTGTTTTGGAAAATTAATACAGTTATAGTAGTAAAAATTGATAACTAGTGAACCGAGGACGGTCAAAAAATAATCAATGGAGTTCAAACAAACAAAAGTCCCTGAGATTCAATTATTATCGAGTACGATGACAAGCACACTTACGAACTAATGACCAAGTACATGTTAGATCAACATCAAATGTATCCTCAAGCAAAGAAAAGTACCTATGCCTTAGAAACAATTTAAATTGAGATTGACTAGAAAAACACTAGTTGGCGCCTCTTTACAGACGGTGTTCCAAAGGCAAACTATCCTATTAAAGTAAGATGCTTTAAGAGTAGTGGTTTTACAAAAAGATGTTTCAAGAACCATACCAGGATTTTGAGTAAGACGGGTACGTCTATGTTTGGAGAATTTGACAAAATCGTGAACATTAACATTTGTCTGTCCATATAATGATTTATGAGAAAACATTAGATCCTTAATCTCTCTATCATAGCAGAGAGGGAGCAAGTTCAAGTCCTTTAGTCTTTCTTTATAAGTGGTTTCCCCAATCTTGGTCCTGAGGATCCATCTGGTGGCACGTCGTTGTACTCTTTCGATCTGTTTTTTTAGTTTAGGTAGGCTCGGTGACCATAACTCAGAAGCAGTCACTAGTTGAGATTTTACGTGTGCTAGGTATAGTGTTCTTCTGCATCTTATATCAGTCAGTTGAGGGCATGTCCTCTTATTGATACCAAGAAGCTTGTTAGCTTTGGCTGTGATGGTTCTAATATGCTCGTCCCAGTTAAGGTTACTTTTGATAGTGACTACGAGATCTTTTTCCTCTTGTGTACGTTGGATTACGTCTGCGCCAAGGTGATAATCATGTAGTATTGGACTTTTCTTGCGTGTCACTGTCAACAGCTTACATTTTGAGCCATTGAATTTGATGTTGTTGTTGAAGCTCCAAACATTAAGCCTAGACAGCGCATTCTCAAGGTCTTCGCAGTCGCGATGGGAAGTAACTTTATGAAAAATCTTGGTGTCGTCAGCGTACATAGCAGCCCTAGTTTCCATGGGAAGGACATCAGGAAGATCGTTTATAAACAAAACAAAAAGAAGAGGACCCAAAATGCTGAAAGATGCAACACCGTCGACCACAGCTCTTTGAGAACGACCATCCAAATAGTCCTTGAACCAGTTAAGGAGCATCCCATCAATGCCGTACATTCTTAATGATAGATGTGTTGATCATCACAGTGAATGAGCGATCTAAGCGAACGCTGTAAAGAAAGACTTGAAAAAGTGATTTCAAGCTTCAACGGGAATCGAACCCATGACCTCCGCGATGCCGGTGCGATGCTCTGCCAACTGAGCTATGAAGCCAATCATGTTGGCGAGCGGTCATTTTTGTTGGGTTCTTCAAGCCCCCATAAGTAATAATAAGTGTGAATATTGAATGGGCAGAACTGTGGTGGAATAATGATAGATGTGTTGATCATCACAGTGAATGAGCGATCTAAGCGAACGCTGTAAAGAAAGACTTGAAAAAGTCTTCGCTCATTCACTGTGATGATCAACACATCTATCATTATTCCATCACAGTTCTGCCCATTCAATATTCACATTCTTAACTTGCTTAAGAGGATCTTATGGTCGACTTTGTCGAATGCTTTGGCAAAGTCTAGATAGATGATGTCAACTTGAGTATTTTTATCAAGGGATTCTCCAATAGTGTGCAATACTGAGAGCAGCTGAGTGACACAAGAGCGATGTCTAAGGAATCCATGCTGTGCGGAGGTGATCAGCTTCATCATGTGGTCGTAGGTTCTGTTGTAAACACAGCGTTCAAACGCCTTGCTTATGATGAGCAGCAGCGAAATTGGTCTGTAATTTTCAGCTAGTTCCTTGGAGTCTCTCTTGTGGATGGGTGTGACATCAGCAGATTTCCACTCAGGAGGCAGGTGACCAGTGCTCAGTGAATGATTAAAAAGAGCACAGATACTAGGTGCAATTAGAAGGAGAGGAGGAATACCGTCAGGGCCGCAAGCCTTTGTAACATCCAAAGCACTCAAACACTTCAGTTCTTCATCCCCTGTGAGTGAAAGATCGCGTACTTCCTCATTAGCTTTTGTGGGTAGTGATGGCGTTCCTACGTCTGTGAAGGGGGTCGGAGGAAGAAATACGGAAGAGAAGTAAGAGTTGAACAGTTGAGCTTTTCCATGTGGAGTCTTGGAAGATTCCTGCTGGTAGGATATTATAGCGTTCTGATTTGTTCGATGACGAAGAATGGCTTTATGATAGCTCCAGAACACCTTGGGGTTGGTACTGAGTGAGATCTCAACTTTCTCCAAGTACTCTCGGTGCTTGTGTCTAATTCAGTACTTGATGTTCTGACTGATAGTGCGAAGTTTCAGCTTACGGGATTCAGTTTTGTTTGAGCGGTATTTCCTCAGTGCTTGATATTTCTTTCTTATGAGATGACGAACTTCACTATCAATCCAGGGAGGAGAGTGCACGTCTTTTATTGTTTTGACGGGAATATGTTCAGACACAGCAGTTGTGAACTAGTTATTCCAGCAATTCCAGTTATTTCTAACGTTATGGATTTTTTGATATGAAGCTAAATGACCCCATTTGTTATCAAAAGCGATAGAAAATATCGATGAAAGCGGCATTCAAAAAATTGTGAAAAGATTTTTTCTAAATGAAGTCACTAAAAGATGTATCTTTTACAAATAATCTCCTTGAATTTCATTTGCATTGAAGGGTTTTGCATGTAAGGCAGTGAAATAAAAATAAGTATACTAACGTACTATTTTCGCTCGCGGCTGCTTGTTGTAGCAAAGCCAAACTGGAGCTGAATTTTGTGACAAAGCACCCCTTGGGCTGGTCCCACTGACCCGTTTATTTCGATTTCATAGGACCAGTTTTTTTAATTTTTAAAGGTCTATATGTGTGGCTTTTTTCACCACGATAAAAATGTCTAAGATGTCGAGTTCAAATAGCAATAAAATTCCTTGTAGTATTTAAATTAAGAATCTTGACACCTGTAATTTCTGCTTACTTGTTGTGTTACCCGGAAACACCCCTCAGTTTCGTTATGTCTTCCTTGGCTACTTCACTTTCGAAATTCGATATTACTTTGCGGATGCACTTCCTCTTCTCTCTACCAACTTACATTTTGCCAACGAGTAACGAAGTATGGAAATCTGTATGAAAATCTCTTGCATGTTTGTTATTAAGTATCATGGTTTTAGTGTGTACGACAACCAAATTTAACAACATTTGCAATTTGTCGCTCTAAAAATCAATGATCTCAGGTCAAGTCAACATTAGGTGGCGTGATTTATGCATATATAAACCGAAATGTTGAAACCGCTTTTTTCATCGTCCCAAAACACTTATTCGACTAAAACAAGATTATAACAACGCAACGCAACGCAGCGCAGCGCAACGCAACGCAACGCAACGCAACGCAACGCAACGCAACGCAACGCAACGCAACGCAACGCAACGCAACGCAACGCAACGCAACGCAACGCAACGCAACGCAACGCAACGCAACGCAACGCAACGCAACGCAACGCAACGCAACGCAACGCAACGCAACGCAACGCAACGCAACTTAAACTGTCTCTTGTTTACTCCTAACCATACACACAAACGCACTACATTAGGGGGGGGAGTGGAACGCCCCCCCTTTCCCCCACGAACTAGGAATCACGCCAGATCGCTTCGCCAACAACCCAAGCCCCACACCAGCGCGCGCGACCACAATGCCCCGGACTTGGCCGAAAAATTCCAAAAACCATCATAAATATGTGATATGATCATGAAAAAATCTTTAAAAGCTTCTTTTTGAAAACCTTCAGACTGTCGATATTTCTCACTTCTAGATTTAAAGAGTTCCAGTCTTTAGAACAATGAGGAACTGTTCTAAACAAACCCCAGTTGGTCCTAACACCTTCAAAACTAAGATTGTCCTTGTATCTTGTGTTATAAGAATGGATTTGTGATAATGAATAAAAGCCAAAGTCATGGTTAATTAAGTGATTTAAACATTTATAAACAAAAATACAGCGGTCTATTGTTCTTTTCTTGGCCGGTGGAATCCAATTTAACACTGTCAAGGCCGCTTGAGTCGCGGATGAATGCAGATCTCTTCCAAGGATCGTCTTTGCTGCCGTGTTTTGGAGTACTTGTAGGAAATCCATCTGTACAGAGTTCCTTTTGTCTTCCCAAACAATACTGTTGTATTCAAAGATGGGCTTGATCATAGTGTTCTAGTAGGTTATTCTGGCAGATAGTGGTAGTAGAAACTTGATTCGGTTCAGAACAGCAATTCGATTGCGTATCTTAGATGCAATGCTGAAAATGTGATCTTCCAATGTTAAACGATCATTAAGAGTAACACCCAGATACTCTTGAAGCTGTCAACACGCTCAAGGGCTAGGTCCTCTCCACAGATTGTTAGAGACATGGTAGAATTAAAAAGGACCAGTTCTTACAGAATGACTTGGATGACTTGGATGCATTGACTGTTAATTTGTTTCTGTCAAACCAAAGAGCCAGACTGCAAAGATCATCGTTCATTTTTTCTGCATTTCTTGAGGTGTACTTTCGGAACAATAGATAACAGAGTCGTCAGCATATAATGTTACTTTGCAGTGTTTTAACGACTGTGGTAGATCATTTACATATATGGTGAACAGGAGAGGGCCCAGGTTGAGCCTTGCGGAACTCCGATTGTAACGGGAAGAGTCTCGGACATGGTATTACTAATCTACGGTGTCGAATCCCTTCGAGAGATCAAGAAAAGCTGCTCCAGTTACTTTTCCCTTTTCCATACCGGTGAGTATGTTATCACAGAATTCAGAAAGGTCTATGTTGGTCGATAATCTTGGGCGAAAACCAAATTGATTCTGAGACAGCAGGTTGTTTGATGATAGATATGAGTATAACTGTTCAAAGACTGCACGTTCAAGTATTTTGCTGATGGTCGGTATAGGACAGAGATAGGACGATAATTACTCGGATCTGTCCTTTTACCAGATTTAAACCAAGCCACAACTTTTGCACATTTCCAAAGAGATGGGATCTTTGATGTAGTTATTGACATGTTAAAAAGATTTGTCAATACAGGAGCAATGACAGCGGCACCACTTTTCAGAAGTCTAGCGCTTATATTATCTAGGCCGATGGCTTTGTTTGACTTTAATTGAGACAGCTGCTTTAACACAAAATCCGTTTCTATTTTTTTCAAGTTAAAAGTTGTTGAAGTAACTTGTTCCATAGTATTCGATGCAGTAAAGTTAAAGCGGGAGGCCAGAGTACGTCCAATACTTGTGAAAAAATCATTTAAGCAGCTTGCTAAGGCCTTAGGTTTTGTAATTGTAACTCCATCTTTAATCAAGACGTCAGGGCTAGAACTTTTTTCGGATGACTTAGAAGGAAATAATTGCTTGAAATGATTCCACATCTCCTTTGAGTTTCCTTTGGCTTTTTCGATGAGCTGAGTGAAACTACGTCGATTTCGCTTCCTTGATATCCCGGTTGACCGTCCTTCTGAATTCTTTGAATTTCTGCCAGTGGTGAGTTGAATTGGATTTAACAGCTTTACGGTGATGAGAATCACGTTTCTACATGGAGCACAAAAGATCTTTAGGTGTAGTCGCAATAACCATAGTAATCACGACAGAAACCTAACTTGGGATACCTGTGCTGCAACTGGTTTACCTGTGGAATGATGCATGATGGGATTTAGGCGCCATTTTGAATTTTCTGCTAAAAACTTTGCAAAGCGCGAGATAACAACTTTAGACAAAACTTTTGTATTTTTTAAATACCAAAATGAGCTGTTCTGGCTCAAAGTGGTTTAATCCAGCACAGGTTTTTGCTCAGTTTACGACGTCAAGTGATAAAGAAGGTAGTAATTCTCCTACAGGCAGACACGGTGAAAAACAAAACACAGAGGAAAACAAATATGCCAACAGACGAGAGATACAAATAACTGAATCTGCCGAGATATCGCTTCCTCCAGATAAAGCTAAAGTATCTATTACTTGTGTTAACTCTAAGGTAAAACCACAGTACATCGATTGATGCTCCATAGCTCTCTCTATGACCTTATTTAAACCATTTACATTTATTTTAATAATCATATATAAGCTTAAGTTAATCACATTTCTTAACTTCGTTCAAAATCATAGGAGACAGTGGATGATGTGAAAACAAGTGTCACAAGAAGAGTAGATTATATACTACACACCCTAAAGTCCTACCATATCAAAGAGAATTCCTACAAGATTAATAGAATTCTTTCCAGATCAGAGAATATTTACAGATATGAAGTTGAGATTGTTGTAGAGTTCACAGACTTTCTCAAATGTGAAGAGATTTGTAACCTCCTCGTTGAGAAGTTGGATAGCACAGTCAGGGTCTCATCCCCCGTGTTTTTTCATTCTCCATCAAAATTAGAATCTCTAAGGTTAGTGCAGAATCTTATATGAAGGACATTGAAGGCGTTTCCATTGCAATTTCCATAAGTATATAGTGTTGTACCTCACAGCGCAACATGCAAACGTATGACTGGCAATGATGTATTTGTATACGTTTATGCACATTTATGTTTTGTGGTTCCAAAAAATATTCAATACCAACCATGGAAGAAACCTGAAATTCCCAGGGGGTGAGGGGTCAAAGATAAAAAATAAATTAGAATTTTGCCTAGATTTGTTAGAAATTCCAAGGGGTGGGGAGACCTTTTCTCAAAAGTTCCTCTATGGTGGAGTATGGAAATTTCATGGAACCACACATTGGTTAGAGGGTATCATCAACACTTGCCTTTCACAGCTGCCGGGGGGGGGGGGGGGTACTCCCATGTATAAACTATATGGGGATGATCCGCTGAACAGGGTATGGTTTTTCGAGCTTCTTCTCATAAACAGGGTATGCAATTTCACTTAATCAGTTCCAAGTTCTTCCAGAGTTTCCTGTCATATTCAGGGTTTCTACCTTCGTATTGGCCGAAACTGGTTATTACGGTCATAAAAAAACGGTACACGAGATGACATGATAATTGAAACAGGAACTCAGTGTAATTAATTATATCTTTTGTCATAAACTGGGTCTATAAATTTGAGTTTTTTGTCATAAACAGGATACCCCTTTCAGAATCCCAGCGGAACACTGCTATGCAAATTCTGGCAGAGTACCCCCCAGGCACAGCTGTTGGTTGTGCTCTTCAAAATCACTGGTTATGGTGACTGTAAACTCCAAAGTAAATTGATTTTTTGATGTTTTTCCCCCAACTTTGCAAAGAATACAATAAAACATTCCATATATTAATTATACTGATTGGTTTTCCTATTTCAGATGTCAAACTTGCGTGAGTGCTGTAAAAAATGCCAAAAACAAAGCCTTACAAGTTGTACAGATGTTTAACCAGATATTAGGGCCACCTATAACTATTAAAGAAGATAGATATGAGGAATATGTTGGGCCTGTAAGTGAGAATATCCAAGGAGACAGCGAGAAACAGGACAGGCAGGTTCAGTCATACAGTGATAAAATCACAATGGCAACAGTTACTGTTTGTGTTAAAGTGTTTGTTGTTTTTGAAATTAAGGAAAAGACAAAGATTCATAAAAGAAGAAAATAGCTTTTGTAGATGATTGAGACATTTAGAATTTATTTCATTCATACATAGCAAGAACCAATTTTTTGTATTGCAAGGCTTAAAATAATGGCTAGTGAGTCTCCTGTCATGATCATCAGCCAAGTTATTTTCATCTTGGTAGTACCTTGTTTCTGGCTCAATTAATGACCAGCCATTACTGTATGTTAAGCCCTGATTTGTTTTAATACACCTAATTGAAAAAGACATAGTCAGATTTGAGAAGGTCATATCATCAAAGCTAAGACCAAAAAGGATTTTGGGTACTCAGAAATGTGTATTGTATTTGCATATAGACATGTAAAAATGCACAGTAGAGCAAAGTCGGTGGACCTAGATTAACAACATGCCAAAGCCATGATGCATAAAATGTGTGCAAACAGGAAGGGAAAACTGTAATACACATGAAATTTGCTTGATTTTTTATCTTCCCATACTCCTTTTCTGTCTTAGCTTTGATGATAAAACCTTTTCTTGAACCCTATAACTTTTTTTCAATTAGGTGTATAATGCATTAAATAATGTTAACTTACAGTCCTACTGCAGCAGAGAGACAATCGTACGAAACTAATCAATTATAATAAGGAATGGAAACAATAATTATAAACAATACAAGCCAATTAGAGAATCTGGTGTTCTCTCAGCATCTCTCACAAACATGAGATTACAGTGACAGTTGAAACCAAAGCACACAAAAACACAAGACATTAGACTTTTTTGAAAGTAATGTCTGCCTTACATCTTTGTAGAGCAATGCATGTACTGTAAATTCCCAGTAAAGCAAAATAAACATAGTTCTGTTTATTTGCTGAATAGCCTGTCCATTCTTGTCTCAATCAGCATAGCAATGATCAAAAAGAATGGTAACACATTTCATTTGAATCAAGGAGGAAAATTAGTTAAGAAAGCTTCCAGTGCTAATGGGGTAACCAGTCATTTTGCCAACGGACCATTTCGCCAACGCCAATTCGCCCACACATAAAATCATCGATCATGCGTTTGCCCATGGCAATTCGCGCACATGTAGAATTACTTTAAGAAATATGTTACCATGACTAAAAAAAAAGTCTTCGTGATTTACCAACCTTACTTGACGCTTAAGGGGAACACCACCCTGAGAGAAGCGCTTGTGGAATAAAAGTTTATATTATACTCAACTTATTATTCTTAGAGTCTTAAGTCCCTCTCTTTCGTAGCTTCTTTCTTCTTCCGAGGAAAGAAATTCTAGTGACACAGTCTCATCCAGCGCTGGTTCTGAAGAATTCTTAAGCCTTTCCTCGGAAGAAGAACTCATTATTTTTGTGTTTTTCTTCTTTGTTTTGAACTTTTTTCTCATCACTGATATGATCGAAGCACGCAGTGACGTCACACAGAGCATCTGCTGACCTATTGTAGGCTCAGTGTTGTATTCAAGATGGCGGCCTCCTGGGATTCAATTTATCGCTACTTTCAGGCAGGATTTCTCGAAAGCTACGAAAGAGAGGGACTTAAGACTAAGAATAAGTTGAGTATAATATATACTTTTATTCCACAAGCGCTTCTCTCAGGGTGGTGTTCCCCTTTAATCTTTTCAATGTCTTCCTTAGGCTTTGCGGGGTTGGTTCTTTTAGGTTAAGCGCAATCATTTCCATTAATTCGTCGTCTAAGTATACCGGTTGATGACCTTGGATATTACTCATCCAGTCCCGGAAGTACTTTATTCTCTTGTACGGCGTCTTCTTGCGACCCCCGTTTGCATAATATTGCTCCTTAGTAGCATTTGGCACAGCATTGCGGACGTTTTTACCACACTTGTAGCACTGTGCTGACGTATCCTCTTCTATTCGCATCTTCTTACCGCAAAAAAAAAAAAACTTATTTGGCTTGCTAGTCACAAACTTTGGTTTCAAGCACTTTATACAGAAGTCGTAAACAGATTCTTTACAATCTTCGCAATCCATATATAGACTAACATATTTAACTACGTAGACATGGGATGCGGGCATTCCTGGTGTAAACCGAGGTTCTACAAACGCGGGTAAACCTCGGATGGTCACTTTTCTTTAACCCACTAGCTATTGATAACCTAAGGGTTGGCTGTAAGCAAAATAAAATAAAAATAAAAATTGTTACCTAAAAGCCAATGAATAAAGAAAGGCAATTTTGCCCTTTTACAACTGTATAATATAAATACATCATTGATTTATTGGAAATAATTTGAGGCAATCCGTAACAGATCATTTGCAAGGAAGATGAACAAAAGGGTAAAAAGGCCTAAAGCCAAATACTCAATCATAAAATATATACTCATAATAAATTCTACACAATAGCTACAACTCAAAATAAACAGCCACGAGTTTCCATTGAAAGGCTATATCGTATGTAAGAGTTACTTTTAATTTTTATTTCTTTCTTTTAGATCAATTTATGAATTGCAGCTAATCAGTTAATAAAACAGCCAGCTGTCCTAGACTCCAAGTCATGTCGTAAATTTAAGAACCGGCTATAAAAGCGACAAAAGCCCAAAAACTGATTGCTATTTAAGGGCTTTACAATCAATGAATCAGAGATGAGAATATGTAGACCGCGTGGCACTTATGAAATACATGAAGATATAGAAATATAGATAAGTTATAGCGGCTAGGGAACGAGGTTAATCCGGGCGAAAGACCCTTGGAATTAAATTCGGAAAAATTAATTTTAGGAACGAATAGCCTCGATCCCAAGCACTTTACCTTATCAATATTTCTATATCTTCAATCAATGTATCAGTTAATTAAATCAGTTAAGCCAGAGTGCGAGGGATGGTCGCACCTAACCAGCCCGTTCGCACAGGAACGAATGGTAGCCTGCTACAGCAGAGTCGAATCATAAAGATGGCCATGATTAGTACAACGATCCGCTCATTGATCAGCGCAGCAAGTGTCCAGACATTGAACGACGAATGGTAGCCTATGGTCGGCCGGCTTCACGGGGCTCTATATGGAACTTAAGGTGAATTTGATTAACCATATTAACTCTGGATGGTTGAATATTACTGGCGTAAGGAGCATCGCGCGGTCGCGTTGTTGTTGGTATAGTACAAACAGAGTCAAGTACGGAAACGGCCGTTAAGGAAGTAACGCTCATACTAGGCTATTCAAACCTTTTGAGCTTTGGAATGAAAAAGTCTGCACTACAACATGCAACGAACGAAGACAACGAAGAAACACGGACACAAGATAAGTAAACAAGTATATAACGTTAATTTAATTCAAATAATCGAAAGGGGAAAAACTCTATAGAAATCCAACTACATTCGGTGTCCTAGTGCCCTTGATACGACTAAAGAGATTATCACGAACGCATATGATAACACTTATGGCCCCCACTGAGAATTTTTTACCCTACTTGTTTTCAGTATCATTGTACATCTACACTATGACAAATAAATAAATATAGAGGCAGACAAAAGATAAACAATATACAGCAACCATAAATACTCTTCATGCCTACTCGCAGCAATTTGCTTGCAATATGCAGCGAGTTATAAAGTAAGTTGTAAGATGAGATATTGGGCTTCCTGCGTAAGCCATATATGGTAATGCTTCGCGCATGCACAGACACTATTTTCGTGCCATGCAATACGATAAGTTCGATTCATTGTGGTTTTAGTTAGTAAAGAATATTTATTGGACTTAAAGTAAGACAACAATCATGTAGAATTAGCAAAAAACAACCGAGATTGTCGCTGGACAAATGTAAGTCAAAATAATAATAATAATAATAACTTTATTTCTATAGCGCTTTTACCTATGATGATCAAAGCGCTTTATACAAACAATATATATGACAAATATAAATAATTACTGAAATATCAAATAATCAAAATGTAACTACTAAACTATCTTAATGACTACATTCTATAAAAAATATAATAATCTAGTAATTATAAATATATATAAAAGAAAACTAATTAAAAAAAAAAAAAACTAACCATAAGCCTCTTTATATAAAAATGTTTTTAGCTTTTTCTTAAAGCTATCCAAACTTGAACATAATCTAATATCTTGGGGAAGAGTATTCCATAACACAGGCCCACAAATGGAGAATGCCCTAGCGCCATAGGTCTTAAGCTTAAACTTGGGTGTAATACTGGTGTAATATGATCTGATTTGCGTAAAAGACTAATAAGCCTAGCGGCAGCATTAAGAGCATATTGTAAGCGTTGCACAAGGTGTATGGGTAAGCCAAACAATAAAGAATTACAATGATCTATCTTCGAAGTCACAAATGCATGAACTAGGATTTTTGTGGTGTCATAGCTTAAATACCTTCTAACGCGTGCTATGTTCCTAATATGGTAAAAAGCAGACTGGCAAACTGCAGTAACTTGTTTAGCTAAACTTAGAGTCCTATCGAAAACTACACCAATGTTCCTTGCATGTTCAGAAACTTTAAAGTGCTACTACGACGAAAATCGCTCAAACTTGGATTCAGCTGAAACTTCCTAAGAATACTCTTTAAAGGTCCAATAATCACTGTATGAAGTGTTTTCTCGATATTCAGGACGAAAGTATGATATTTTCACGATTATTTTCACAAAATTATTTCTCAGTACAAAACATTTTCCCAGTACAAAAATATTTTTCAAGTGGACTGGACGCTACTTATGTTGTCCACTTGCTGGGAACTGGGAACGCATGCTCTACCTTGGATTGAAATGAAAATGGCATCTAAAGACGGTATTGTTGCTTGTGTTGGTTTAAGACAAGTGGCAATACTGATCTTTAGATGCCATTTTCAAGTTTTGCCCCAAATGTGGAACAGAAGCTGTTGGAATACTTAATACCATTAATCATTTATCGAAGGCACTGTGCTTCGCAATGGCAGCACGCTTAATTTCCTCACTACCATAAGATGGCAGCAATTTCAATGGCAGACTCTCTCCTCTTTTTATCGACTTCTTTATCCTTCATGATCCCCATTTGGATAGTAACCTACTTCTCCTCTATTTTGCTCTTTTTATTCTTTCTTATGAAGGAAGATGTTCTTTGGCTTTGAATGTGTTGAAGCTTGGTAAAGAAGATGCCCCGGTAATCTTCTTATGCATTTGTCATCGGCTTCCACAAGGATGGGGGTGGGCAAATGTGGGGACTTTGCTTTGAGCCTAAAGGAAAGCTATCTGCATTTCCCAAGAAATAGGGCAAGGTTTCTTTGGAAAATAGCCCCAGCCCCTGGGGCAAAATTGGTAAGGAGTAGACTACAGTAGAGTGCACACACTAAATCCATAAAACAAACTGAAAGTCAAGATCTTAGTAGCATGTACAGTTAGCAATTAGAGCATTTGATAATATCTTAATTAACTTTCTACAAACTCTTACTGAAATACTAAATCAGCATCTGTCTCAAGCTTGCACTTGCTGCAACGGTTAACTTGACCTTCAGTGTCTGCCATTTTGTGCATGACTAGTTTCCAGTTTACGAGCGGTGTAGGTTAACACAGCAACCCCAATGCCAGTAAATCAAAGTCAAAATAAAACTCAAACAAAAAACAATGTTTATGCCTCTGTTTGCTTTTTTAGACCTTTAGAGTCCAATACTTTATTGAAAACAGCTCTTTACAAAGAACTCTAATGTTTCCAGGAGGTTTCAGAACATTTTATCTATCTATCACTATTTCCCCACGCACTGAATATAATCTAAGAAATAAGAAAGCAACAAGCCAAAAGTCAATACCAATCGTTTTATGAACTCTTTTAAAAGTCGCTTAATTTTAAGTATTAAATTAATTTAGCTTTATTATTCTTAGATCCATAATTAGCTTTTTATCTTATTTTTTATCTTTAACTTCTTGTAACTTAAGATATGTGTTTTATTTTTTGAAGAATAAAGATTATTATTTTTTCCTGGCCAATGAATTGTGTTTGTTATTAAGTATTCCAACAGCTTCTGTTCCACATTTGTGGTAAAATTATTTTCTATCTTAAACCCACACAAGTGACAATACTGATCTTTAGACGCCATTTTCAATTCAATTAAACGTGGAACATGCTTTCCCAGTTCCCAGCAAGTGGAGAACAGGAGTAGCATCCAGTCCACTTGAAAAATACTTTTGTACTGGGGGATATTTTTGTACTGAGAAATATTTTTGTACTGGGAAAGATTTTTGTACTGGGAAAACCTTCGTACTGGGAAAGATTTTTGTACTGGGAAAGATTTTTGTACTGGGAAAGATTTTTGTACTGGGAAGATTTTTGTACTGGGAAAGATTTTTTGTACTGAGAAAGATGTTTGTACTGAGAAAGATTTTTGTACTGGGAAAGATTTTTGTACTGGGAAAACCTTCGTACTGGGAAATATTTTTGTACCGGGAAAGATTTTTGTACTGGGAAAGATTTTTGTACTGGGAAAGATTTTTGTACTGAGAAAGATTTTTGTACTGAGAAAGATTTTTGTACTGGGAAAGATTTTTGTACTGGGAAAGATTTTTGTACTGGGAAAGATTTTTGTACTGGGAAAGATTTTTGTACTGAGAAAGATTTTGTGTACTGAGAAAGATTTTTGTACTGGGAACAGATTTTTGTACTGGGAAAGATTTTTGTACTGAGAAAGATTTTGTACTGAGAACGATTGTTTTTTTGTACTGGGAAAGATTTTTGTACTGGGAAGATTTTTGTACTGGGAAAGATTTTTGTACTGGGGAAAGATTTTTGTACTGGAAAGATTTTTGTACGGGGAAAGATTTTAGTACTGGAAAGATTTTTGTACTGGGAAAGATTTTTGTACTGGGAAGATTTTTGTACTGGGAAAGATTTTTGTACTGGGAAAGATTTTTGTACTGGGAAAGATTTTTGTACTGGGAAAGATTTTTGTACTGGGAAATGTTTTTGTACTCGGAAAGACAATCAGCAAATATTCATAGACCTGAGCCTTTGATGCATCACAGCGGCACAAGACGCATGTGCCATAGTTGTTAATTGCAGATTTGGGGACTAAGAAGAAAAACTGCTCGCATTTTAATAACTCGGACTGTTCCACTGGAACCCCGAGTAATTAATAATGATAATATTAATAAAATTTGTTATATAATAATGTGATTGTCAGAAATATTCTGAATGTACATTAATTCTCATATCTTTACCCTCTCTTATAGTCTATGCACAAGGGAGAAATTCGATTTTACCCTTCATAAAAGTTGCCACTATAGTGTATAGTCATTTTAATTTTATTATCCTTTCAGTTATTGGTGACAGTTTAATTCTTTCATAGCAGCCATGGCATCAATGAAATACAGGGAGGAAGAACTAAACTACTTCCGGGTTTGTAAGGTCACCACACACAACATACCTGATGGACTACGAAAAGTGTTCAAACAAGAGTGGAACACTAAATACCAGCCTACGCACGGCCTGTGGCAAGATACGGCTAAGAATGGCATGGATTTCTACGGGATGGAGTCTACAAAGAATAAAAAAATTAAATCCAGAGAAATTTCCATCATGAAAAATGGAAATACCAATGAATGGGATTGTACTTGTCTGTTCTATGGCATTCTTTCCTCGGATAGCATTAAACCAATTTTAAATGCTACTGTTAAGAAAAGTGTTGACGAGTTGAGGAAGTTTCGCAACGAAGTCTTCGCTCACACAAAGGATGGAAAACTCAAGGAAGCTGACTTCAAGACGTCCATCGACAAAGTCATCACTTCATTTACAGACCTGAAACTAGATACAACTGAAATCGAAGAAATCAAGAACGAGACAAGCTTTCCAACACAGGAACTGGAAGACATCAGGAAACAGTTGGAAAAGGAAAAGAAGCGTAGTGAGGAACCACGACCCTTTTGTGTTTTGCCAGCCAAACCATCCCACGAATTTGTCAGTCGACAGATTGAAGTAGACCAAATCAAGAAAGAAATGGAGCGACTAAGGAACACAAAGAACAACGAGGTAACTGTAGTGTATCTGTCAGGAAACCCAGGCTGTGGGAAAAGTGAAGTGGCCAGGCAAATTGGAGAACGATTCTTCGATGAAAAGAGCACGGAAATGAATTTTGTGATGAAGGTGAATGCATCCACCATTGAAAAAGTTTTGCAGTCATATGTGGAATTTGCATGCAAATTAAGGTGTGATGAAGAGTCTATAGTAAAGATTAGTACATCTGAGAATCTTACAAAGGAAGGAAAAATTAACGACCTGAAATGTCTTGTTGCCCCAAAAGTGGAAAGATATTCATCCTGGCTGATTGTTGTAGATAACGTTGCAGATCTCAAGGCAGTTTCCAAGTATTGGCCTCAAGCAGGCGAGAAGACAAGTGGTGTAGGACAGATCCTTGTCACCACCCAAGACAGCTCTTCTATTCCTTCTGATCCACACACTTACCATTTATCTTTAAAGCTAGGAATGAATCCTAATGATGCCGTAAAGGCACTGTGTGACATATCTGGGATATCTTGTCATAACGATATCACCCTTCAAGTAGCCAAGGCTCTAGATTTTCAGCCGTTGGCTTTGGCGTGTGCTGCTGTTTACATGAAGCAAATAAAAGGTATTGACTGGACTAAATATTTGCAAAAGCTTGAAGAAGGTAAGCAAGAGGCAACAGAGAAGGAATACCAAAAGACAAGCCTGACGTATTCTAAGACAATGACATCGGCGGTTAGGATGGCTTTGGAGAAAGAATCAAGTTTAGACAAAGTCATGAGACATGCTTTTGAGTTCCTATCTGTCATCGCACCTGAACCGATATCCCTCCAGTATGTTGTCCAGTATGTGATGAACTGTTTGCCGGATGAAGATGAAGATCTTGTGGCATCGACTATCCGTTCTTCCTCACTTGTACTAGTACTGTCGTCTGAGGAAGACTATGAGGTTCATGTACACCAAGTTGTATACAGTTGTCTGCAAAGCACTTCAAATCAGAGCGAGACTGAAATCAAAGTTGACATAACCATGCTGATGGAAGTTGTTTTGGCCTTTTTCCCCCTCATTTCAGGAGAACTATTAGATCAAGTTAAAATATCACTTGAAACTAAACCACTTATTGTACACTTTTTAAATATTTCATCAAAGATACTTGATATTCTTGAATATGCGGATCTAAGTGATTTAGTCATCTCTGACCACGTGAACATCGTTCATGTTATAGCTTCCTTGTTTCAGATAGGAATCATTTGTATTTACCATGCAAGATATGATGCTTGTCGGAACTTCTTCGAGATGTCTTTCAGTATTCAAGAAATTGAATTTATTAGAATTCGCTCATTAATAACTAAAACTTTAAATTCATTGGGGAACGTTTCCCGTAATCTGGGCCAAAATGAAGAAGCTATAGTTTTTTTTGAAGGAGCATCAACTGTTAACGAGAGAGGTAAAATTTTTTCTTGTGAAGGAAGTCAAGAAACGGATAAATACATTTTCGAGAACGCAAGTGACATATGTGATAAAGAAGTATTCTTTTCAGAAGACGAAGGCGACCATGCCAAAAAGCTTATTAGACATGGTAACGATCTCCTGCAACAAAGGAAATTCGCAGAAGCGAAGTCTTATTTTGAAAAGGCATTAGGGATTCAAGAAACAATGTATGGTAATAGTCATCCATTGGTGGCTAGTACACATAATAAAATTGGAGAAACACTTTGTTTAATGAAAAATGACGAAGAAGCCAAAACACATTTTGAAGCAGCACTTGCCATTGAATATGAAATACTCGATTTTATTACTTCAATATCAGATATTTCACTACATACACTGGCAAAACTTTTTGGGATAAGGGACAATATGAAAATGCAGAAAAATACATCGAAAAAGCCAAAAAAGTGCAGAAGCTGAAGGAAAATGAAAGGCATCCAAGCTTAGGAAATGCCTTAAACTATGCTGGAAATATTCTCTGTATGATGGGAAAATACGAGGACGCCAAACGATACCTAGAAGCAGCTCTAAAAATCCAAGAGGAGATGCACGATGATACACAAGTAGCAGAGTTAGTCACTTCGATGAATACTCTAGGTAAAATCTTGCGCGAAATGGGTCAATACAAGGAGTCTAAAACTATTTTATCAAAGGCGATAGAGATTCAAGAGAAAAAGACCTTCGTTGAACAACATAGTTTTGCTGATACCCTGAAGAATCTAGGAAAGACACACATTGAAATGTTCCAATTGAATGAGGCTAAAGAATGTTATGAACAGGCCCTCCGTAACGAAGAAAATGCTTACGGCAAGGATGATCCCAGAATAATAAATAGTATTAACGAATTGGGTGAAATTTTGCGTTTAATGGGCAAGTACAAAGATGCTGAAATATACCTGAAAAGAGCTCAAACCATTCAAGAGAAAGTAGCCCAATTCAATAAAACGACTCATCCAAACTTTGCGAATACTCTTAAAGAACTTGGTGATGTCTTCTATGATAAGGGGAAATTTGTGGAAGCAAAGCAAATTTTACAGAAAGCGCTTGCCATTCAAGAGGACGCGTACAACACCTTTCACCCAGAGTTAGTTGATACACTATACAAAATGAGCGACACCTTGCTTGATATGAGGAAATATGACGAAGCTAAAGAACATTTGGAAAGGGCACTCTCCAATCAAAAGCTAGTATTCCATGATGAACACCCTGATGTGGCCACTACTCTAAATAAACTAGCTGCCATTTTCCTGCATTTTGGTCAATATGAAGATGCCGAAGAACATTTGAAGAATGCATTAGCTATACAAGAAAAAGCATATGGAAAAGAACTTCCACAGTTGGCAAAAACACTGAATAACCTGGGTAACCTTCACCTTGATATGCGTAAATATGAGAAAGCTAAAGGACATTTGAAAAGAGCTCTGAACATTCAAGAAAAGGCATATGGACAAGACCATCCCGAGTTGGCAGGAACACTGAATAATCTGGTTAACATTTACTGTGATATGCGTAAGTATGAGAAAGCAAACGAATATTTGAAAAGAGCCCTCAACATCCAAGAAAAAGCATATGGAAAAGAGCATCCACAGTTGGCAGAAACACTGAATAACCTGGGTAACCTTTACCGTGATATGCATCAATACGAGAAAGCTAAAGAACATTTGAAAAGAGTTTTGAACATCCAAGAAAAAGCATATGGAAAAGAGCATCCAGAGTTGGCAGAAACACTGAATAACCTGGGTAACCTTCACCTTGATATGCGTAAATATAAGAAAGCTAAAGAATATTTGAAAAGAGCTCTGAAAATCCTGGAAAAAGCATATGGAAAAGAGCATCCAGAGTTGGCAGAAACACTGAATAACCTGGGTAACCTTACCGTGATATGCGTAAATATGAGAAAGCTGAAAGACATTTGAAAAGAGTTCTGAACATCCAAGAAAAAGTATATGGAAAAGAGCATCCAGAACTGGCAGTAACAATGAATCGCCTGGGTAACATTTACCTTGATATGCGTAATTACGAGAAAGCTAAAGAACATTTGAAAAGTGCCCTCAACATCCAAGAAAAAGTATATGGAAAAGAGCATCCAGAGTTGGCAGAAACACTGAATAACCTGGGTAACCTTTACCGTGATATGCATCAATACGAGAAAGCTAAAGGACATTTGAAAAGTGCCCTCAACATCCAAGAAAAAGTATATGGAAAAGAGCATCCAGAGTTGGCAGAAACACTGAATAACCTGGGTAACCTTTACCGTGATATGCATCAATACGAGAAAGCTAAAGAACATTTGAAAAGTGCCCTCAACATCCAAGAAAAAGTATATGGAAAAGAGCATCCACAGTTGGCAGAAACACTGAATAACCTGGGTAACCTTTACTGTGATATGCATCAATACGAGAAAGCTAAAGAACATTTGAAAAGAGTTTTGAACATCCAAGAAAAAGCATATGGAAGAGAGCATTCACAGTTGGCAGAAACACTGAATAACCTGGGTAACCTTTACCGTGATATGCATCAATACGAGAAAGCTAAAGAACATTTGAAAAGAGTTTTGAACATCCAAGAAAAAGCATATGGAAGAGAGCATCCAGAGTTGGCAGAAACACTGAATAACCTGGGTAACCTTCACCTTGATATGCGTAAATATAAGAAAGCTAAAGAATATTTGAAAAGAGCTCTGAAAATCCTGGAAAAAGCATATGGAAAAGAGCATCCAGAGTTGGCAGAAACACTGAATAACCTGGGTAACCTTTACCGTGATATGCGTAAATATGAGAAAGCTGAAAGACATTTGAAAAGAGTTCTGAACATCCAAGAAAAAGTATATGGAAAAGAGCATCCAGAACTGGCAGTAACAATGAATCGCCTGGGTAACATTTACCTTGATATGCGTAATTACGAGAAAGCTAAAGAACATTTGAAAAGTGCCCTCAACATCCAAGAAAAAGTATATGGAAAAGAGCATCCAGAGTTGGCAGAAACACTGAATAACCTGGGTAACCTTTACCGTGATATGCATCAATACGAGAAAGCTAAAGGACATTTGAAAAGTGCCCTCAACATCCAAGAAAAAGTATATGGAAAAGAGCATCCAGAGTTGGCAGAAACACTGAATAACCTGGGTAACCTTTACCGTGATATGCATCAATACGAGAAAGCTAAAGAACATTTGAAAAGTGCCCTCAACATCCAAGAAAAAGTATATGGAAAAGAGCATCCACAGTTGGCAGAAACACTGAATAACCTGGGTAACCTTTACTGTGATATGCATCAATACGAGAAAGCTAAAGAACATTTGAAAAGAGTTTTGAACATCCAAGAAAAGCATATGGAAGAGAGCATTCACAGTTGGCAGAAACACTGAATAACCTGGGTAACCTTTACTGTGATATGCATCAATACGAGAAAGCTAAAGAACATTTGAAAAGAGTTTTGAACATCCAAGAAAAAGCATATGGAAGAGAGCATCCAGAGTTGGCAGAAACACTGAATAACCTGGGTAACCTTTACCGTGATATGCATCAATACGAGAAAGCTAAAGAACATTTGAAAAGAGTTTTGAACATCCAAGAAAAAGCATATGGAAAAGAACATCCAGAGTTGGCAGAAACACTGAATAACCTGGGTAACCTTTACCGTGATATGCATCAATACGAGAAAGCTAAAGGACATTTGAAAAGAGTTTTGAACATCCAAGAAAAAGTATATGGAAAAGAACATCCAGAGTTGGCAGAAACGCTGAATAACCTGGGTAACCTTCACCTTGATATGCGTAATTACGAGAAAGCTAAAGAACATTTGAAAAGTGCCCTCAACATCCAAGAAAAAGTATATGGAAAAGAGCATCCAGAGTTGGCAGAAACACTGAATAACCTGGGTAACCTTTACCGTGATATGCATCAATACGAGAAAGCTAAAGGACATTTGAAAAGTGCCCTCAACATCCAAGAAAAAGTATATGGAAAAGAGCATCCACAGTTGGCAGAAACACTGAATAACCTGGGTAACCTTTACTGTGATATGCATCAATACGAGAAAGCTAAAGAACATTTGAAAAGAGTTTTGAACATCCAAGAAAAAGCATATGGAAGAGAGCATCCAGAGTTGGCAGAAACACTGAATAGCCTGGGTAACCTTTACCGTGATATGCATCAATACGAGAAAGCTAAAGAACATTTGAAAAGAGTTTTGAACATCCAAGAAAAAGCATATGGAAAGGAACATCCAGAGTTGGCAGAAACACTGAATAACCTGGGTAACCTTTACCGTGATATGCATCAATACGAGAAAGCTAAAGGACATTTGAAAAGAGTTTTGAACATCCAAGAAAAAGTATATGGAAAAGAACATCCAGAGTTGGCAGAAACGCTGAATAACCTAGGTAACCTTTACCGTGATATGCATCAATACGAGAAAGCTGAAAGACATTTGAAAAGAGTTTTGAACATCCAAGAAAAAGTATATGGAAAAGAACATCCACAGGTGGCAGAAACACTGAATAACCTGGGCAACCTTAAAAAGGATTTGAAAAGAACGTCAGATGAGCGTGACAGCCACAGTGAAACAAGTGCCAAGGTACCCAGAAAGTCCTGATACTGGTAGTCTTGAATATGATAGTATCAGTACATACATTCTTTACACTGTCAAACGTGTCAAAACGTGCTCAAAAAGCAATGTACTCAGTAGTATCTGCAACATGAAGTACATTGATGACACGGGGAACGCTTCTTCCCCACGTATCACAAGAACGTAGAATGAGAAAAACGCAGAAAACACTGAACAAAACCATTTCCAATAGCGAAAGAGGACTTTTTTTACTTAATTTAATAGACTTTAGAATTGAATTTTAGATTTATTTCTTTAGATTTTTATTTCACAATGCAAGGTAAAAGAAAACAATGTATCATAAGGGTCGTAAAACTTACTTTCGGATACCACGTGGACAGCTATCGGCGCAGTTGGAGGATAGCCGATGTTATCCGAAGTCCCGCGTACGACACTGGTGAAAAACACACTGTGCACGCTCGGAGATGGCGTAGCGTAACTAAGGGCAACTCATATGTTTGATGCCAGTGTTTTGATTGTTTTACAAAATCGCAAAACTTAAGAAAAATACTGAAAACTTAAGGTTGCCCTTTTCGCAATAGCAAGTTAATTTCCATTGTGATACACTGCTGATTTATACAAAAAAAACTGTGGTTTGTACAGCAAAAATTATCTTTGAAAATGTCGCCACTCGCGGCCTGACGTCGACATCCATCATGGCTAATTTGCAGATAATCACATGGTCGGATTCTATGTAAAGAAATCCAAAAATATCTGTTAAATTCCAAAACGAATTTAAAAAAAATAGCCCTGTCGGTTAAGATAAAACCTACCTTTAGATGTTATTGTCCGCCATTTTGGTTTTTCTCCCAACGCATGCGCAGTGCGTTTTTCACCAGTGTCCCCGCGTACTGCTAGTGAACTTGGCTGCTCTGTTTGCGACTGCTTACGATTCGACTTTTTATCGACTAGGAAACGTTTGACCAACGTTTCAAACATGATTTGGTAGGACTTCTACAAGGTAATCACAGCTATTTTTTTTAGTGAATTTTATCTGTTTTTTGAAATAAGGTAGGCACAGAGGTTCCATCGAATATGTTAAGTCAAGAGAATATGAACTAAGAGAAGGAATCCTAGCTATATAGCCTTGTGACCATCATGTGCACAGTTTGATGCTATTTTTTAGCTTGGAGATATTTTGAACGAAGAACCTGATTGGTTGATTTCTTGATGGTAGGCGGCTTCCAGTCTTGCAGTAAACAAAAGCCTGTGTTTTTGTTGTGGACGTAGAGAATTATGGTGCTTTTCGTGTCCTAAAACGAGTCATTAAAGGGAAGCATGATTATCGCGCGGGCATAGTAACGAGTTAAAATAGCATCAATGATTCTAAAAAATAGCATCAAAGTGTGCACGTGATGGACACGGGGATTCCTTCTCTTAGTTCATTTTCTCTTGGTTAAGTGTTGTTTAATTTAGGTGCTTTCAGGAATTTGTAATATCTAGAAAGAATAAATTGGCGTGTTTGTGCTAGACGAAGCATGATGTCAACAAATATGTCGCCTTGACACTGACTCATATTTTTACAGTGACAATATTTAAACCCTTTAAAGGGATAACTGAGCTCCGTACCGAGCAGAATATTAAGCCTCGAATACCTGCAAGTGAATATTCTACATATACATGATTCAAAAATGTAGCTGTGTATCTATCAGCAGTAGACACATAAGCGTACGCATCGGTTAATAAGTTAATCAAAATACCCTAAATAACCAGTTTAAACAGTTTCTAACAGCTAAAAAAACATCAATATAACGCAGTCTAACGGCTAAAAAAAAACATCAATATAACGGAGTCTAACGCCAAAAAACACCAATTTTTGCCCTAGCGCCCTTGAGCAGAATGAGCTGTTTTTTTTCCTTGGGTACTAGTCCCGCTCGGTGAACTCTAGCAGCAGTAAGGGGGGCTCGCGTGGCGCCGGCATTGCTAAAAATCACATATCGAAAAACACCAGCCCCCCCCCTGGGGTTTGGAGGTAGGTTAAATGCCCTACAGGGAGTCTTGCGCGATCCGCGGACAGCAGCGAAAAGTCCCTTACTGCTGCTAGTTGGGTACCGCAAACGGAGGTTGAAAAATATGTTAGATATACGATGCATGAATGTAAGAAGTTCGCTAATGACTTCTGTATAATTTGCTTAAGACCCAAAGTTAACATACCCAAACCCAGAAATCTCCGGTGTTGTGGTAAGAAAATGCAAATAGAAGACGACACGTCAGCACAGTGTTACGAGTGTGGTAAGAATATTCGTAATGCCGTGCCAAATGCCACCAGAGAGCAGTATTACGCCAATGGAGGTCGTAAGAAGACCCCATACAAAAGAATAAAATACTTCAGAGACTGGATGAGTCATATTCAAGGTCATCGACCGTAAATTTAGACGACGAAGTAAAGAAGGAAATCATAGACCATTTAGAAGAACCAACGCCACAAAGCCTACGGAAAACGCTGAAAAAATTAAAGCTAGGGAAATATTACAAAGCTATTCCCTATCTTTTATCTGAAATTACCGGTAATTCTATTCCCGAAGTTTCTGATATGAGCAGAGCCGAGTGGATGTTTTGTCGCTGGATAAGGATATTCCTTATTATCCTGATGTAATTTACGAAATATTTACAAAATAAACCCCAACCACCCCCTTTTAGGTTGGATTCCGAGAAAATAAAAATGCAAAACTGGCGTTTAACCAGAAACCCCACTGGGGAATGCATCGCGCAGAACACCAAGCTATCCCCAGTGGGGTTTTTTGCATTTTGGGCTTACGAGGCTTATTTCATCCCGCGCCAGAGGCCCTCTAGTACACACATATATCTTTCTTACGGCCCCCCAGAGGGTGAACTCCGGACAGCGTCCCGAGACACCCCTGACTTTTCCAACTTTTCCTCGCGAAACCCCCCATCGCGGGGTTGAATCGCACTTTCTATCTTTCCTTACCCACCCCTCCCACGGTTGCTGTGAGTGGGGGAGGCTTTTTTTTCACCCACAGCAACCGGTCCAAATGTGTCTGCAGCGAGGCTCGAACTCGGGACTTTGAGCCTCCCCAGATTCAAAGTCCACGAACACAAGCGAACGCCAGACACACCGGACGCTTACTTATGTGAAAATTATTATATTTAATTTGCATACAGCTGTCGTTCAATATGTAAATAGAATCCTGTCACGCTCTTTTCAAAACTGATGTCTAAGCGAGTTTTCTTTGAAGCTCTTCTTTCGCTTCTTGGTAGATCTTTTTGCGAGATTCCTCGGATAAATCTTTTACGACTGTTTTTTTATTTCTGATGTCCGACTTTAATTTCTCGTATTTTTCCTCTTCGGCTAAGATAAGCGAGAATTCTACGTCGTCTATCTTTCTGTCACGCAAAGCCTTTGAGACAAGGTCAGTAATCGTATTACTTTAGCCCTTGACAGAGCTATTGTCGTGTCATGCTTGGATATTTTACTTGACAACTGTTTCATAATGCCCGTAGCAACAGCAGAAATGATACCACAGGCTGCCCAACGCCAGCTAAAGGAACTCCAACGACTATTCCCGGCCCAGTAAGCGAAGTAGCGACGCCAGTGCCTGTTAATGCTACAGACATGGATCCTGTAGTTATCGCAATTTTATGTAGCGTACTTCGGGCTCTAACGTATTTCTTTCTAACCTCCTCATAGTGTTTTGCCTGCCCTTCTAAGTAAGCCAGAATTAAGTTTGCTTTATTTAAGCGGAAGTTTTCGGCGTTTAATTCGTTTGGGACCTCTTTGGGAAGTTCAGGATAAAGTGGAGGTGCTGATGGTATAACATCCATTATATATACTAATGTACGACGCTTTTGGGAATGATATAGAGGAGCAGCCACAACACGACAACAGGGATTATGCTAACTGGAGAGCATTTAGGAAGATGTTTCCGCATGCAGACGCCAGTAAGTTCGAAAGAAGACCCGACGGGATTTACTTTAACGGCTCCAGAATGTATAGCAATGCCGACTTGGAACCGAAGGTGTCCGCCAAACATCCTAAGACGGTAGAACCAAATTTCCCAAAGAACCTATTACCGGTAACAGAGGATTACCCATTTTACAACAACAAAAGCGGAGCGGAGGACTTTGCTAAGATGGTTACGTCCTTAGAAATTCCCGTGGGTCCTACGACTTTTAAGACAAAAGTAAGAGACATCTTTAGAGAGACTCGGACGAAGCACACGTCGGGGAAAGAATCCAGAGAATGGTTATCAGGCCCCAGCATGCGCTATTGGCCGGCAGCAGTTAAACTTTGCTGTCTGGGCTGCTACTAAAGGATGTGGTATAGCCGCGGATATGCTTCATATTCCTTTTCTGAGGGTTCATGTTGCTTTTACTATTCGCAGAATATTGTATGAGCTAGGCGCGCCCTTACCAGGAGACACCATCTTTAACCCAAAGGATAACAAATATGACAAAGTCGCATGGGAGCGATTAAGAAATGATTTTAAGCTTACCAACCCCGACTTTCGCAACAAAGAAGGTGCCGCCCACGGTCTAGGAGAGACTTACACTTATGCTTCGTATGTCGGAGCCAGCATAGAAAGTCCCGGCATGGGATATCCCAGCTCTTAAGAATTCTCAGACATGGGAGGCAGTGGAACAAAAGGAAACTTATTTATTTCATAGAAAGCAAAGAGAAGTATCCTTGGGCGCCATTCTTTGCCGCGAAGGGCATTGGGTTAAAGAATCTAGCAAGGATTAATCGAAGCATCGAAGCCTTTGTTTACTGCGTCCTAGGAGCCCAGGTTAGCACTCGCAGCCCCATCGTAGATGCAGTGGTGCTTCACAGGAAACACAACAAGTATTCCTTGTCCTCTTTGGAAAGCGCTGTTATTGAGAATGAGATTTCTAAGTCAGTTCAAAGGTATCAACTTGCGGTGCAGCAATCAAAAGTTAGACTGATTATGCCTTGTCACCCGTTTGTTGGTTAATGCCAGTAATTTAGTCATCAACGCCAATTCCGTTGTGGGTTACAACAACAAGCTGCGGCGAGCAACCAAAGACATGAAGTTTGGGGTGAATGACGTGAACTCTGACACTCTTAGGAACATTCCCCATTTCGTGGAGAAGCCAAAGAAGGAGCACGTACCATTAAAAAAAGAGCACGTAGAGAAACCAAAGAAGGTATTACCTACGATACCTGAGGATATGATCACACTTACTAAAAGCCGGCTTAACCGCCGCAAGCATTGGTCTGAGTTATTATATATGGCGATGAACAACCCCTACGTAACTGGAGTAGATTGTGTTTATACGACTTACACAGGTGAGAAAAAATACACCCAAGCTGCTTGGGTTGATGTCGCGGGCATGTCTGTGGAGTTGAACTACTCAGGAAAGAAGTTAATCCTTTGGTAGTATTTGCATTGGTACTAGCAGCCATGCCAACGTCGGCTTCCGCTTCCTGGATGAGAATGGCATACTGCAGCCTATGCATGTGAAAACGAAACAACAGGAGCCTGCGCATTTCTCCGTAGAGCCGAACCCCCAAAGCGCTGAGAATCTATCGGTTTGGACTTTCCACATGGTCGCTGATTGTCACGGAAAGGTAAAGCTGCAAATACGCGTAGACGATACTGGGAGCGTTTGCGTAAATAGCATACAGGATCAAAGGAATAAGCCATATAATCACGTCAACCATTAGCAGCTTTGGCGGTAATAAGTCTCTAGAAGGGAGTTTATTTCCGAAATATATGAATCCGCACTTGAGCGAAACACATTACATTTACCGTCTAGACGAAAAGCTGGCTTACATGAGGGTAATAACGTGGCTACGATACCGAAGGGGGTTTGAAGTTGGGGTGTCTTGCGTTAGTTATTTGTACCATTACCATTACACGCAGATCAGGGAAGGGTGCGAACGTGGGTGTTTAGGCTTGTCGATGAGATAAGAACCATACCATTGCTGCCTTGACAGGAACAAGAAAATGATACTATAAACCCAACCCATTTCGCGCGTGTGAGCGCCCCCTCCAGATAAGCGCAGAATATAGACCTAACGACAGTAACGTTTCATATATGAGTCATTTGCAAATATTGCGAAGCTGCAATGATCCCCTTCCCAATGATGGCTCCGTAAGAATAAATTCTGGCTAGCTTTCCCCAGATTGCTGCTTTTGGTGACATAGAGCCTATTGCACTAAGCGTCCTGCCGCTGAGCACCAAACAATTATTATCAGGGAAGGCAGGCGCGCGAATAGCTATCTATCGTTTATTATCCCCATCGAGGATGTCGAGACACCCGACAATGATCAGCCCCCCAGTAAATACATAAGGAGAAGCCTACAAACCACACCTTTCTCTTCTTCGAGAGCACCACGCCGATAGACTACGGAAGAGCATCCAACATGTTTTGTTGCCGCCCAGCAATGCAGAACGTCAATAGTCTCCCGCGCGGCCCTAAGTGCCAAAGCAGAGGACAGCCAAGCAGCTCCTGGAGCCGGCTGCCATCTTTTTTCCTAAGTTCCACCGCGCACACATTCGAGTCCTTTACCTACTGCCATCTTTCACCTGCTCCGTATAGCTCAGGGCCTGGAAGTGTGGGAGTCAAGGATCACACCTAGTCTAACGGAGGACTTCGATAGCGACATGCAAATGCAAAGCGGAAATGCCATATTTCACTTGTCATGCAAGCTCTGTTTTATGGTGTTTTCCTAGTTGGTGGTACGCCCTAATTCATCCTGTTTCCAGTGTTCCTTTTCGGCCGTAAGTCCTCAACAGCGCAACCTCGGGTGTTTCTACTTCCTTTTGGGCTGCCTCCCTTTCTTCTTCTCGAGCGGGTTTGGTCATGTGATTACCTCCGTGCTGGCGCCTATTTCTATTGTGCCCCGCCAGGTCCTTCGATGGTCCTTCTCCTCTTTGTCGTGATTGCTCTTCTTTGGTGTTTAATTCCGGCAACCAATCTGTCGCCGTTCCCCCAATAGATCCTGCTAATGGTGAGCATGCACGTTCCTTAGCTTCTTCCTGTGGGCTTTGAGTGCCCAGTCCTTCTCTAGCCAGATTAAGGCCCTTTGGCTTGGTTTCTATCGCGTAGGGCTGTGTCTCTTTTTTTTCCCGTCTCATTTCTACTATTGATCTGATTTGTGTCGTCAATTTCTCATCTTTTTACGCTCAAGGAGTAGTCGGTTTTGTGCTCAGATCTGGCCTCCCATTTCTGCCAACGTTCCTTCTGTCTCAGCTCCTTGACCGTGCTTTTCTGAACTCAGCCTTTGTGTTTAACGTCTCCAGCGGTCTAATAGCTTCGTGGTAGCTTTGCTGGAAGCCGTTTAATCGCGCCAACGTCACCGCCGTAACTTCACCATCTACATCAAAGAGGGCCTGTGGTTTTGTCCAGCGGTTTTGATCGGGAATTCAGGTCTTTGACGCTTATTATAACTTTGTTTCGCCCTTTTCCCGTGATTTATGTCGTCGGTCTCAAAGCGGGAATAGCGCGGGCCTTACGTCGTGCGTTGCCCGCACGGTGGGTCTACGGTTTCCCGCGCGGCTGCTGTTTCCGTCTCTGCCCATAGCTGAAGGCTCTAGTGGCTCACGGCTGCGGAAACGTGTACGTCGGCCGTGCTTTGGGATGTCTAGAGCCTTCTGCAATTCCTATCCCGTGTAGGGACGTCGGAGTGGGAAGCAGCGGTGTGTCTTGTCTGCACCGCGTGCGTGAATTCACCTGCCCTTCGTCCGTGGTGGGGTCAAAAGTCGGGTACCGGTTCTAGCTTCCATTATTATGAATACGCTCAAAGTTTCAATCCCAGCGTATTACCTAAGCCAGGTTGTGGCGGACGGAAAGCAGAACGCACCATTCACCGGTTCCCATTTACTCTCCTTCTAGCGCCAAACCAGGGGGAGACGCGTGTACGTTGGGCGTACACTCCCGTCAACGGAGTAAGCTTGAGTAGTGTTCCTGGCAACTTGAGCTTTAAGGTGTTGACCTAGCGTACAGACCAGTACAACAAAGAAACTTACACATGTAACCAACGTAGGTCGCAACTTGTGTCTAAGAGTTTAGAATTAAGTTCGCAGGGGAATCCTTATTGGACTAAATGGTAACTACCTGATACCACGTAAAGAACGTGATTGTTGACCGCTGTTCGACCGCGCGCAAAGTATAGAACAAGTGCAAGTCGGAGAGCGTTATCCCGAATGAAACATTGCGGAACGTCGATAAACTAAGACAGCACTACGGAACCCCTCGCGGGGCAGCGACCGCAAGTGAGCAGACGCTACCGAAGTAAGCACGGCCGTGGCTCATGGTCTCGAAGTACGGTGATGTCCCTAGACTTGGTGGAGTATTTCTAACCACGGTTGTATTACCCCAGCAATTGTCCTAACGGCAGTTTGAAGTAACGTTAGCTGACGTAGGGGACCAACATCCAGAAGATGGATACAGCACAGTCGCACTTACTGTTAGTATTCATCCTTATTCTAGGTCCCACACCAATGTTAGAATTTACAGTATATACTGTATGCTACAGCGAAGAACTAGCTCGAAGTGCGGTGCATATACTACAGCTCAGTGCAAAAGGCATTCCGTTACGACGCACGTAGTGCTGGTCACAGCGCATTTAGCTTCCTGATAAGACGGACGAGGTCTATCACCAAAGGCATTAACCTCCCTCGAAGCGCGTCTCACGGGCTGTCTCCCTGTGTGTTTGCTAACCTCGGACCGGCAAGCTGTGACAGTGAAGCCTTTCACAAACCCCAACAATTACTAACTGGTGGTACAAATTCACGGAGTTCACCAACACAGTCTACTCCAGGAGATAAATGCCCGCGGAACCGTACACTGGAGGCAAAGCGTAGTTTTGGACGACCTCAAATTAGCCCTGAGGAATCTTCAAAGTCGAGGTACGCGCTGTGGATTGACCATCGCACGACCAACGACCGTCAAAGTAAAATGCATGGTCAGTCTTCGGCTTGGTAAACCCCGATGGTATAACATTGGAGATCAAACGCGCCCAAACACCCCAGTTCTGGCTGACGCAGAGCCATTTAACTGCTACCTTCTTCTCGTCGTCTCAGACGCGCACTAAGCGTATAATGAACCAACTAAAACCTTCGCCTATTAAAATATTTCTCAGATATACCGTGTACGCGTTATTTGAAAACACGACACCCGAAAAAACTAACGGCATGGCATAGTGCAAAAGGCGGCACAAACTGTACTTTTAAGGCGAAGACGACAGCGCTGACGTAGGCGATGTTAGCGTCTAGGGCATCTTGCCGCCAGGGCAGCCTACTTT